>JAPKLW010000053.1:796822-861115 GCA_026898455.1 Plectranthus barbatus | reverse complement strand
TTAAACACAATAAATTAATATTGATTATAAAATACTTTTCCAATTAATAATCAAATTAAAATATAATCATATATAATTTATTATAAGTAAAGAAATATAAAACATAAAATAGTGCCTCACCCGAGTTGATTGTGTTAGCTTAATTAATTTATAATAGATCAACTTTTATTTAAATAAGTTAACAGTTAAAAATAATTGTCTTCAATAACAAATTAGTTTAAATTCTTATAAATTAGTCTCTTTATTGGATAATCAATATATATTATTCACGTGATTAATGTCATACAAATCTAATTTAATAATATAAAATATGTTTGGAAATAATTGAACGAATATGATAGGAAATTTCATTAAAGTGCTATTATTCTTTTTATTTGGAAACATAATAAAATCAAGATTGATTAACAAATATTATGGCAATAATTGATAATCAAATTCAATACGATCCTCAAATCATGGTATAATTAAATCAAAATCTTGACCCTCTATTGTTATTTTACACTATAAATACAAGTTATCTATTAACAATCTCATTAGTTCTCTATCTCATCTCAAATGCGAATTCGTATTTTGCTTTTTTATTTAGTTTAGTCTTCTTTTCTTTTGTTATTATTATACACCATGCTGGGTTTCAATACTTTGTAAGAAGGGTGAGAAAAAGAAAGGAATGCACATTTGCTCGAAATTTTCCATTTAAATGGGAGATCAACACGCCAATTGTAATTTGCATTGTATTTTCTTTATATTTCATATTTTTCTTCTCATGGAGAAGGAACATTTGTAATACACTTTAGCGTTTTCTTAAGTTTTTTGAATTTTTTCTGCAACTTTTTTATCCATATGATACAATTAAACTAATTTTTAAGATTATTTTGAAGAAAACAAAAATAAAATGCTTTCTTAAATTATAATACAACTCAATCAAACTTGAATAACTTAGTGTGTTTGAAGGGCCAAGAATAAATAAATTGGGGCGTTCTTAATATTACATTTTTTATCTTATCATTTCAAATGGTTAAACACGATATTCTTAGTTTTACTTTACTAAGATTTACATGTATTATGTAATTTTAATTACTTTTGTGGGTTATATCATATTTAGCATTTTATATTAAGTTCATAAAAAGTGAGTTCATAATCATGAAATATATCAACATAGATTTATTAATTTGTTACATCATTGAAATGATTAATGATTATTATAGTTATTATCTTAGTATTTTTGTATATTAGTATTCTATTTTTATTATTTGTTCGCTTTTTATTTCAATTAGTACTACTATATTATAAGTTACATATATAAGTAATTTTTTATTAATAGTAAGTAAAAGAGTGTTGGTGTATATATTAAATAGAATTATGTAGTACATGTTAATTTTATATTTTTTATTACAAAATTTAATATTAATTTTAGAACAAAATTAATATGAATATGCTTATTATTAATATGTTTATATCACAAGTGGTGATTGAATTTGTGCGAAATAAAAATATGGAGTGGCATTCTTAAAATAAATAATTATTTGCTGAAATAATATTTTTGAGGTATAATTAAGTTTTATGTAATTAAGTCTGTAAGTTGCATTTTTGTATATCTAATAATCTAAACCAACATAAACACAAACAATCAACACTCGATTAATTGATTATTTATCATTATATAATAAAATATATTTACACAATCCATAGAAAGAAGATTCAAAATATTTTTTCTAGCCTAGACAAAACTTCTCAAATAATCACAAAATATAAAAAGAGTAATTGATACAACTAATCAATTATGATAATAAATGGTATTATGAAATGATTTAATAAACATGACAATAAATCAAAACATATTTATCATGATATTTTTATGACACAAGATAAACAAAATTGATTAGCAAATATTCTGCCAACAAATGATAATAAAATTAAATGCTAAACAAATATAATTTCATATTATTACACAAATAAATATCACATAAGATGTTAGATTTATTAGCAAATATTTTGCTAATAATATTACTTACAAAGCAGTGATAATGAAGATTATGCTGTAACTTAATGATTGTTACTTTGTTTGTGAATTTATATATATTTAAGCCTATAAATTAGTGCTTTCAATAGTAAATTTATTCAAAGTTATTAGTTTTAATTTTTTAATCATACTTAATATTAAGTGATATTTAAAATCGTTAAAGATCATTTTGTAGGATGTTGATATATAAACAATAATTCGTAATTATCAATTAAAGATATCAATAAGTTTGAACACATGATTCTTCATTAATTGATGAAACAATATCTACAATAAAATCATAAACATCAATATTTAAATTGAATGCAAAAATTTTGTTAAGGAAACAAGACATTTGATATATTAAGATAATGTATTAAAAATTATAATTATTTGTTATTTCGAAATATTAGAAGAAATCGCAAGATAGATGCAAATATAATATCAATCACATAATTAGATAACAGTTAGTATTTAAAAAAAATATATTAATTATTTTTAAAATGAGAGTAATTATTTAAAGAATATAAATGAAGTCGGAATGCGGTCATAAATAAATTAATGCAAAATAGCAACCAATCATGTGCATTTACAATCAATCCATGATACTCAAGCTTTGTATCTACCCTTGTATTTACGTGTAAATATTACAATAGTCAATAGGAAAATATGAGTTTTTTTATGAGAAATTCAAATAGCAAAATTATCTTGGCAAGAACGCATATGCTTATTACATATGATATTGGTGATAATACTTATGCTCCTTGAAATTATTACCAAGAACTCATAAAACATATCAATAAAGTACAATAACAATAATCGTATTATAATATCATAATTGAAAATATTAAAGAGTTTATAAGTGAGTGAGATTTAGTGTAAATCTCCAATACATTCAAGTAGCATATCAAGTTGCATGTCAAGAAGTTCAAGGTACAAGTTTAATATGTATCAAGTATGCATCAATGCACATAATTAAAATATTTATTCAATGATGCAAAAAAATAATTTGCACAATCAATAATAAAAATGTGTTTTTGTTCTAAAAATGGAGAGAAAGAAATAAAAATTTCAACGTTCAAGATATTTTAGTAAAATAATTTGAAAGTTATCACGCACTAAAAATATTGTTTCAAGAAACTAAATACATGTTTTTTGGATTTTCAAGAAAATAAAAATTTAAACATTGTTTTGAATTAAAAACTTATATGAGGCTTACAAAAAATCATTTTAAAATCCCTATAAATATTAAATAAAATGCATATTATTTTTATAATAAATAAATTATAAAATAATATTATTTTAATATAAAAAATTAAAGTTTCCACGCATCGCGTGGGGTGCAATACTAGTCTATATATATATTAAAATAATACCGGAGACAATTTAAGGTAAGTTTCAGTTGCATTAATGGTTCATTAAATAGACTACACTTCATTCATTATTGTGTTAAACATTTTATATTTATTTCACTTTGAATTTCATTTTTTTTAGGAAATATGCATAAATCAATTACATTGATTTTTCCTAAATTATTAATATATATATTTTAGGAGAATATGTACAAATAAATTAGATTGATTTTAGAAGAATATGCGTCAATGTTTTGTAGGGAAATATATATATATACATATATTTTAAATTGAATTAAATTCTTTATAGAAATGCTCCTATACTAAAATGTGAACTTGATGAAAATTAGGGATACACAAATTAAATCTTATAATCAATCTATATATTTTAGCTAAACATGTATAAATCAATTAAATTGATTTTTTCTTAATTATTATTCCCCTATAATTAATCTATATATTTTAGGGAAATATTTATATCTATATATATTTATTCAATAATTTAACTTCTCAGTTCATTTACTCAATATTTAAGTAGATTTATAAGTTTTAGATAATTAATCAATTTAAAATCACCAGCTCAAATAATAATGAGGTGATTATAATTGATTTGATCATTAATATTCTCAATTTAGTTGATTTTATAAGTATAAATATAGATTGAGTACATGATTTTATTAATCAAAGAAGTAATTTCATCATGATTTACATGGCAATTAAATTAAACATAATCCTTAAATCGTGGTAGAATATGATCAAATCTTGAAAATTTTATTGTTATGTTTTCACTATAAATTTGAGTTCTCTATTTACTATTTCATCATTCTCAATTTCCTTTCAAATGAGAAATATAATTATGCATATTTGTTTAGTTTAGTCTCTCTCTCACTCTTTTTTTTTATTATTGTACTCCATATTATTTGGCTTCAAATTGAAGTTCAAATAATGATTGTACGGAGGAAAATAGAAACAGACGAATGTGTATTGGCTCGAAATTTCACATTTCAATGCGAGATCCATTTACAAATTGTAATTTGCATTGTATGTTCATCATATTTCATTTTTTTCTTATTATGGATTAGAACTTTTGTTATATGAATTCTCTACTCTTCAGTATTTTTATTTTTCTTTTTGAATTTTTATTCAAATTTTTTATTTATATGGTACAAATAAATTAATTTAACAATTTTTTTTCAGAAAAAAGGATATTAAAATTGATAGCCAATACTTTAGTTGAAGAAATTTTTGTAGAATTATAATACACTTCTCAAGTTTAATTAAATCAAGGAAACAAGTTATTTAAAATATTAAAAATTTATTAACAAATTAACAGTATGTTATATTAAGTAAAATAAAATACTAAACGAAACCATAAAATAGTTGTAAAAACAATAGCAATCTTATTTTTTTGACTTAGTTTGTTCAAATATTGATTTATTAATAATTTTAAATAATAAGAATTTAGATTACAAACATCATTAGATGAAATAATTGATAAAAGCATACGAATTCGCTGCAAACATGATCATTTGAAATAAATTAAAAATCTAACTCATTATTAAATAATATAATAACTAAAAATATTAAATAAAGTTGCATAATGGTCACAAACACAATAGTAAGAATAATATTATTAGAATAATATAAATTAGATAGAGTCCGCGATTTTTATTAAAGAAATATTATTTACATGATTATCAACTTATAAATATCACTTATATAATCAATGAAACAAACATTTTGATACATTAAGAAAATGAATATAAAATATTGTCATATTTATGCACACTTAAGAATGTGTAAATAAAAAATTTAAAATTATGATTTTTTATTAAAAATTAAATAAATTGAGAGTCACACAAAAGAAAATAGAAAAAATAATGAATGAAATAAATAAAGTTGAAAGAAAGTAGAGATGATAATGAAATAAACCAAGTTGAAAGATTGGTGTTTATGGGGTTTTTTGATACAGGTCGTTAAGGAACCTTTTGGATCTAACCGAGATGCTAATGGTGAGGTGTGTGTTTAAGATGAGAATAATGAACTTATAGCATTTGTAGATCTCAGAAGAAACAATATAGAGAAATAATTTTGACAAAGTTTCTATATGTTGCTCAAAATTGACCCATTACATGTGTTTGTAAAGTGTATTTTATTGGAGACATAGTGATAGACTAGGGATGTGATGATTGTACGTCCGTCAGCGCTAATCACAAAGTAATGAATTTGTTTGCTCGTGGTGATTACTTATGTTTTAGTTGTCGAAAACTATCACTTCATCCCCATATTTGTGAGTAAAAGTCAATTCTCAGAGCTTTTTAAGCGTTAGATTTTAGTGGCCAATGGCGGATCCAAAAATCCTTTATAGGGGGGCTCGATTAGATTATATATATATAATACAAAACTGAGTAAAATTGAAAATGTTCTATGTTCATCCACATTTTCAACCCCTTTAACCTAATGTTCCTTATTTTCGGCTCATTTTTCTTCTCACAACTTAAAATGAAAGGGGCTATCTATAAAAATATCGGATCACTTATATTATTAAAATTGAAAAAAATAATTGGGTGATCCAATATTTTTATGGAGATGTGACAGTGGCTATAGAGAAGTGACAAGGTGATCGTACCACGTTTGGGATCCGCAAGGCGTATCTGTTGTTAGGGCCTTATTGCGGAAACTTTAAGTGCCAGTGGTGTGTTTGGTAGGGATATAAATTCGCTTTACCTTGAGTCCGATGGTCATCTAATCTGAGGTGGTGACCAGAATCGATTGACGACTAGCCCATGCATCGTATGGATAGTCAGTATCGGGCCGCGCTAAGAGGTATGCACTATCATTAACCAAACAATATCAATATGATATTACATATATATTATATATAAAAAATATCTATTTATGATATATATACTATCAAACAATTTTATGTTTAAACATTCATATTGTTTACATATAAATAAAATATTAAATTTAAAATTACTTTAATATAAATGATTAAAATTTCCACGCATCGCGTGGGTGCAATACTAGTATATATTAAAACAATAACGGAGACAATTTATAGAAATTTTCAGTTACATTAATTGTTCATTAATTTATCTACTAAGTTCATTAATTGTTGTGTAATATATTCTATAATTATTTCACTATAATTTGATTTTTTATCAATAAAGAAACTTTAATCTATATATGTTTGGAAAACATGTAGAAATCAATTAGATTAATTTTTGTTAATTATTAATTCAACAAAATTAATATATATTTTAGAGAAATATTGTGTAATACATTATATAATTATTTTTATATTGAATGAATTTATTTGTTGTTATTTCCTCATAATTTTTGCAATAATTGAAAAATATTATATTTGGTCAAGAAACACAACAAACAAAATATAAGTACATTCTCCGATATTATCAATTTTAAAATTTGTTAAGATTTTGATTAATTTATTGCATAAAAAATAGATTGATAGCAATAACAAAATTTTTTGTTACCTTGATTTATTAGACATTATCGGTAGAATTTAATTAAAATTATTTCAATTTCACATTTTAAGATTTTTGTTGCGTATCATCTCAAAAAATATTTTATTCTTAATTTAGTTTAATATATTTATAAGAATATTACATAAATTAAATTTTAGAATTAAACAATATATTTTAGAAAAATATGTATAAATCAATTAAATATATTTTTCCTTGATTTATCATTTCCCTAGAATTAATTTATATATTTTAGGGAACAGTGTATAAATCAATTAGTTTGATTTTACTTTAATTATTATTTCCCTTTATACAAATAAATATAATTAGAATCCCGTATTATAAGGAAATTAGGGATGCACAAATTAAATTATACAATCAATTTATATATTTTAGGAAAATATGTATAAATCTATTAAATTGATTTATCCTTGATTATGATTCCCCTATAATTGATTATATATTAACGGAAATATGTATAAATTAATGGATTCATTTTAAGGAATTAGTCTTACACATTAACTATTTTATGGAAATGATTCAAACATGACAAGAAATCAAAACAAATGTAAATTTTTTTTTATGAGTCCTTAAATCATTGAAAATATAATTAAGATTTGGACTCTCTATTCACTCTATAAATATGAGTCTCTTATTCACAATCTCATCAATTTTCTATATCATCTCAAAAAAAAAATATGCTTCTTTGTTTAGTTTAGTTTTCTTTTCTTTTGATTATTGTAGATCATATCATTTGAATTGATGTAATGAGTAGAGTACTTTATAAGGAGTTCATTTGATTATTGTAGATCATATTATTTAGATTTATGTAACGAGTCGGGTATTTTGTAAGGAGGAAGACAAAAATAAGAGTGTATATTTGCTCGAAGTTTCACATCTATATGTAAGATCAATACATCAATCACAATTTATATGATTCTTTTACGGAACTTTGTTATATAAATCTCCACACTTTAGTAATTTTCATTTGTTTTTTGAATTTTTATGAAACTTACAATCCATATAATATAGTTAAATTAATTTAGTGATTCTTTTACAAAGCAAATATCAGTTAGATATATTATCACATTGAAATCATTGTAAATAAAATATTTCAATAAATAAAAATAATAAAATATTTATGATCAAATGAACTGAAGGGAATAGCAACCAATGAAATACAATTACAATAAATATTTTTATTAATTAAATTATTGTTTTTTTTAAATAGTAACGATAATAAGAATATTATCCAAACTTAAAAATGAATTTGATACCATAAATCGAGGATTAATGCATGATTTTACAAATTAAGTAAATAAAATGTATTGAATAGATTATTTTGTAAGTGTGGAATTAATAAGAGGACAATGTAGAAGAAGAAAATAAATTAAGGGTCACATAATATTAAGAGGAAAATATTTTAAATAACCATTCCTACTAAATGCATTACAAATATACCCAAAACATTATATTGCTTTAAGAAATACCCACTGCCACAAACAGAGTTCGTTTTTGCATGAAATCGAGAAGATAATTAGTTAATGATGATCAAATCATTAGCAAATATCAAATCAGGCGTGTATTATTCTATTTTTTAATTGGATAAAGTTAATATTAAATTTAGAAAATATGCTATTGACCAAAAGAATAAGACCGGATATTAAAAAAAAATATTTCCTAAAGTCGGTGGCGAGGTCGGTGTCGTGTGCTTGACAACGACCTCGACACCGACTCAATATTTAAAAATTTTAAATGTGGTCGATGCCATGTAGGTCGGTGCCGTGTTTGGCGACGAACTCGACACCGACTGTCGGTAGAATATTTTGTTTTTTTTATTTTTGGTCGGTGCCGAGGTCGGTGCCATTGTAAAGGCACCGACTTCGACACCGACCCTCTTTTTTTTTTAATTTCAAAATTATTACAATTTGTGCATGCACGTGAATGTACGAAAATATGAGTGATTGAAAGGAGCGGTTCTGCTTCAAAATACAGAGGTGTGTAGGTGTACTCATAATTGAGATCGAATTATAAATCGGTGCTCTTCACTCTTACACTCAAATTCGAAGAAAAATTCTATATTTTTTCTCCATTTTTAAGGTATTCTTTCTACTCATTTTCCATTCTTTCAGTTTATATCTTCGTGAAGATGGAGAATTGGTGTTCAATTTTTGTTCACTACAATGGTCAATTGGATGATTCGTGCAACTATATTGCTGGACAAGAACGATTGATTTACGTTCCATCCACCAATATGTCCGTGAATTATTTGAGAAGCAACACTCAATAGATTTTTGATGCTGAATATATATTTGGTGAGTATAATTTGTATTATACGTCTCAAAGCCGCAGCGGAAGAATTGTGATATCTTTGTTGACGACTGATTTGGAGTTGCAGCGGCTTTGTGCTCTATATTCGGAGCCCAATATTTTTGTTATTATGAAGGGTGCTGCTGGTGTTGGGACTTCACAGTGACAGCCCTCACCCTACAGACCATTTTTATCTTCCATGAGTCCACCACCGAACCAGTATTTTAGTCCAACGGCTGATGACCTTCAAAGATTTGGGTCTTCGATGTATTTTGGTGCATCTCTGAACACCAATTTCGATTCTTATGGTCATGGTCTCTTTAATACTTTTGTTGATCAAAGTGCAAGCGGTAGTGGCTCACAAGTTCCCGACCTAAATGAAGAGGCTACTGTTGAAGAAAATGAGGAAGAGGAGGAGCATGTGGATCCTGTTGTAACCCAAGAAGTTCCAACAGACGAAACTGAAATAGGTGATGGCCATGTGGAACTCGATGATGATGATGAAGCAAATCTGGATGAGGAGTCATCTGATTCGGATGATGAATCTTTCAGAGACGATAGTAATTTTCGTCTTAATTGTACTGTTGCTGAATTCTCAGCCTAGATCCGGAATGCTGGCGGTATGTCCGCTTTTATCTCAAATCTTATGCCGACACATCCTCTGCCAGAAGGATGCCAAGTGGATGCTGAATTAAATAATTGGTTGCTTCCAATTAGGGAAGGCGAGACTTCCCATTCAGCTGTTGTGAAAGATGTTTCGGCTATACTAGAGACAGAATTGTCGTTGAACTCCTTGTATTGGAGTAAAGATGAATTGTTCATTGCTGTGGCACTGTAGCATATGGAGCATCGGCAGGAGTTTAAAGTACGGCGCTCCGATCATGAACGCGTCGAGTATGTTTGCAAGAGATCGACGAATTGCTCCTTTGTAATACGGGCAAGATGCAGGAGTAAGTACTGGATTGTGCGCAAATTTGAACCAAATCATAATTGTCAGATCAATCTTGCGGGAGTCGGTGCCAGATCTATCCGGTCAAAGGCTGCAGCTGCATATTTTGCAAGAAGGATGCGTCGTTACGGGGCAATAAGTAAGCCCCGAGAGATTATGGCCGAGCTGCAGCGATCATTTGGAATTCAAACAACTTACGGTATTGCTTTGCGTGCTCGTAATGCTGCTATTTCACTTCTGTACGGCAGTATAGCCGAATCGTTTGAAAAGCTGCCACAATACCTTGAAGTGCTGGAGCAATACAATCCAGGCACGGTAACCTCTCTTGATCTTGAAGCAGATGGAACATTTAAACATTGCTTTGTAGCCCTAGGTGTTTCTCGAAGTGCCTACCAGTGCAATTTATTAAGACCAGTGATCGTTGTCGATGGCACGCATCTAAAGGGGAGAAATAAAGGCATTATGTTTGTTGCTGTTACGAAAGATGGCAACGAAAATGTGTTCCCTCTAGCTATCGGTGTCGGTCCGATCGAGAATGACGAGAGTTGGAGATGGTTTATGGCTCGTCTACGGAATTCTTTCCAATTGACCTCCGATGCACTCATCGTATCCGACCAGCACATTAGCATCTCAAATGCGGTAAGTGATATATTTCCGGGAACAACACACGGTCTTTGTTACTACCATCTGCTAAATAAGCTCACAGGCTATGGTCCGGGCATCATAAAGCTGTATCAACGGGCTGCTTATGCATATCGTGGAGTGGACTTCAGGCAAGCTATGGATAGAATTAACGAAGGCAATCCTGCTGCCTTCGAGAAGCTCATCACGGTTGGACCTGAGAAGTGGGCAAGGTCACAGTGTCCGGTGAATCGTTACAGCTTCTTGACCACAAATGCGGCAGAGGTCTTTAATGCAAGACTGCTAGATGCTCGTCGTTTGCCCATATGTTCCATGATTGAATCATACTGAGTGATCATCGAAAAATGGTTTGATGAAAGACGAGCTAAGGCTGCAGCACGAGAAGACCCATTGACAGAGGAGGCCGTTCAGAATGTATTTCCCCTTGTTGAGTTGTCGCATAGCTATATGGTTGTTAAAATATCCGAGGGGAAATTCAAGGTCAATGACGATGAGCAAACCTGGTTGGTCGACTTGAATTTGAGGACCTGTCAATGCCGTGAGTGGCAGCTTGATTTGATACCATGCTCTCATGCAATTGCTGCTATCCGGTATGTTTCGATACCATGCTCTCATGCAATTGTTGAATTAATCATTCCAATACTCTGTTGACTTGTTATTATTACTTTGCAGGATCAATGTTAATAATTTGTACGATTACATTCACAATTATTACAAGACAAATAATGCACGACTGATATACAGTGGAACCGTGCATTCTCTGCCACCTCATCGTGAGTGGCAAGTTTCAAATCAAGCACGATCAATTAAAGTACTTCCTCCAAATATCACTCGTCGAGCAGGTCGTCCTAGGAATAGTCGAAGACCATCTGGTGCGGAGCATTCATGAGTTTCCACCAGTAGACGTCGCGCGCATAAACGTTGTAGTGTGTGTGGATCTGAACAACATACGAGGCAATTGTGTCCGGAGCGAGCTGCAAACTCTTAACGTTTATTTTGCTCTAAATCAGATCATTTTCATTTTAATTGATGTATCCATTTAGTTTGCAGAATGTTTGTACTTTGCTCTAAATCAGATCAGTATTTTAATTATTCAAAATGTGCAGTTATATATAAAATCTGATTAGTAAAGTAATATAACATTCAATATAATAAAACATGGTTAGTGTCACCAAAATACAACAAATAAACAAATAGAATTATACTTCATCAGGGATAGTGTCACCAAATATTAGCTCAGCTAAATATTGACGATAAAATGGTGTCTTAGACGGATCTTCCATCCATTCAACACTGGGCCTTTCGAAAACTAACATCTCCATAACTGCGCATGCATATACAGCATCATGATTTTGCATTCTGCCATGAAAAAGCCTCGCCCATCGGACCGTCATCTCTTTGATCGGAGGAATCTGATATGAAAATGTATTATCATCCCAATATCCTCCAATGTGGAAGAAATGCCTCATCCAATCTGTCATCTTCTTGATCTCAGCCTGTCTGTCAGCTCTCTGTTGGGCAGTAGTGTATGCCATGTATGGATCATACACAGTGCATGTCCATGTAGCCACCTCTAATTTCACAGTGTACCAACGATTAAGGAGATTACATGGCACTATGAGCTGCATGACATGAGATAAATAACAAGGTAATAGCTTATTTCAAAACTATTTGAAGTTTACAAATAAATATATCACTTACAGTATGTGCAGTCTTCAATAGACGAGATAGAGCATGATCAGTCCCCTTCATGTAATCAAGCAGAACCTCTGGCTCAAATCGACCTCGTCTCTCCAATGCTGACGGCCTAAACGAGGTCCTCGTGTGAATCTGCCAACAAAAGATAATCAATATTTTTTTTGCAAACAATATATAATAAGAATTGTGATACTTACATAGAATGATGGTCGCATGAACCGGCATGCGGTTATCTTCACATCATTGAGCTTGTGTTGCAAACACAAACAAACATGCTCCACCGTATCAGCGAATAAATCGATGCTCGCATTCTGAACATTCTCAAAGTATTGCTTGTTCATTATAATTGGATAGTGCATAAACACCCGTGAGACGGTACCCTCTCTCACCCATTCAAAATAGTTCTGCTCTAACTGATAAGACCAGTGGGCTGGTATATTACTAAGAAGCATCTACAAATTGGAAATAAAAGTATACTTAATTAATTATAAATTCAAATAATTGCGATATAGAAAATTATTTTATTTAAATTATCAAATCAAATAAACCAGTTCTTCTTGATTGGGCTGCGGATGCTGCGGATGTTCTTGTCTTTCTACGCTCCGTCGTGCACGAGATGGCCTTCTAGAACTCTCAGGCTGGTTCAACAACTATATGGAAATTTGAACAAAAATTATAATGTAATATTTCATAATAGCTTCATATAAGTATGTACCTGATCATCATGACGCTGTGAAGCACTACGCCTAGATCCAGAATGACGTGAACCACTACGCCTACGGCTAGTGCCAGTATGAAGTGACAACTACAAGTACCCAAATAGGATACGCATGTTAAACATACATATTAATGATTAAAGTTTAGTAAAGTATGTCACCTGATCATCGCGCCGCGACTCATGCTCCACTGGGTGCTCAGTCTCCACCGGGTGCTCAGTCTCCACCGGGTTCTCATTCTCTGCCAGATGCTCTATATGTGGGGACTGGCTGCGTCTCGCACCGGACTGTCGAGAACGACTATGCCTAGCAGACGAGCGAGCCTCCTGCTCAACAATCAACATAACATCAAACATGTAAGAATAAATACCTCACCAAACTATATAAAATACATTACCTGACTGCGTTGGGGACTCCTGTGCCCCCCAAATGCCGTCGCTCTCAAACCCTGAGCATCAGTGTCGTGGGCACATCTAGATGAACGAATGAGATCGGATACAAAAGTTTTAATCTCATCCACAGCATTCTTGATCAACCTACCCATGCTGCTAGATCGGCTTCGTCTCCTCCTAGTACCTCTACTAGATGAGGCCTCCCCCGCCGCATCATGAGATGGACTACCACTCTCACGGTGCCCCTCATCTCCTATACCCCCACTCCTCTCATGATGATCTCTACCCCCTATATGCACTCCCTCACCACTCTGTGTCTTCGAAGGCACGGCTACGTCGGGATGCCTCCATTTGACACCTAATGGCTGTTGCATGAGTGCAGACTGGTAATAGCCCTTATTTTCCTCATCAGTTGAAGGAGGTAAGATCGAGTAAGCATTAATCTGCAATTTAAAGAAATATCATTAGAAAATTAAAATATTGTGACAAGACAACAAATTTGTATAATACCTCATCTCTGGCAAAGAAAGCAACCCACGATCCCCACTTGTCTGCATTTGCTTTTACAAACTTCCACTTAGCAAACCGTGGAAGCGCCTCAGGATTCACGAGGTTGCAACATGCAAGTCCCAACTCCGGAATGGCCTCGTAGGCCCATACCTACAAACAAATTAGTGTTAACTCTACAATATCTATATCATAATTTATAAGCCATGCTTTTTAAATTACTATAATACCTGTAATGCCCAAATAGGCCCATGAATACTCATCGTGCTCAGGCCATCTCGGTCTCTAGTCCTAGGCATAGCTGAAATGTAGTGTAGTAAACCCTGGTAGGAATAAGCCCCCCACGGGAAAGCATTCCAGCGACCCAAATCCTCCACTAAGACATATAACCACCCATCAACTAACCGCCTATCATGGTACCCCAACACAAAACACCAACAAGCTAATATGTTGGCGACCCTCAAGTAAAGCAATTGATCCTCACGATGTACAGTACACTCCTTAAACTTCTTAAACAGATCATTTGCTGTCAGTTGCTTATTTTCACAGAAATTTCTAAAAACAGAAGATCTAGAATGAACATCATGATAATCAGAACAAGGATCAAAGGACGAGGCCCCAAAACCCAAACCAGTAACCAGTGCAAACTCAGACACCCCAAAACGAATCACTCTCCCACCAACCAAGAATAACATTGTATTATCATCATCATCATCACTCTTAATTTGGTAACTTAAGAGCTCTACTAAAGGAGCGGAAGCACTAGGACCATTATTTTCCCAAACTAAAAGAGAACCAAAGGGTCCTTCCCTAAACTGATTAACCAAGGATTCCCCCCCCCCAATGACTTTAAGGTCGATGCAATCCCCTTCAGTACTGTGGTCTTCGTGGATAACGTCACCTTCGTGGTTAAACCACGGAAAGCAGGCCTAATCCACTCAACCTACACATATTATTAATAACAAGTACTCCAAAGATTTTAATTCAACATTATCGATATTAAAAATATTTCAACATATGATTAATTAGTTCACATTATTCTACCGTGTTATACAATAATACTCTCATATCACACGCATTAGTTAAATTGGTGTTTTACACCACGGTGTAACGGTTTCCGTTACCATTAATTTAAATATAACTATGGTTATCCATCGTGGTTCACGGAATTCTCCCGTGTTATACAATAATACTCTCATATCACACGCATTACTTAATTAGGTGTTTCACACCACGGTGTAACGGTTTCCGTTACAACTACTTTACGATAAATTAAATTAATAAAAGCTATATATACCTAAATTTTTTTTTGCCTAATTTTTTTTGCACCTATTCATTTGGACCTAATTTTGCCAGCCTTATATCATCAATTATATTTAATTATGTTTGGTTTACCCAAATTAATCAATCAAAATAAATCTAAATTATGAATTTTTTGCCCTAATTTTTTCCCCAATTCGTTTTTTTACAAAATTAAGCCAAGAATACATCACCAATTATCAATCAACTAAATAATAACACATTGTTAACCACAATTCAAACAACTCCATGTAATTTATACAATTTCATACATAATTTTCGCAAGTTTCACAACAAAAAAATAAATGAAAAATAGCAAGATTAATCGGTTAAAAATGAATGAAAATTGTGGAAAATGTTTACCTCATTATGGGCGGCCATTGTTGCTAAATTTATGCGAAGAGTTGGTTGATTTTGTGAGAATGGCAAGAGGGTTTTTTGGTGAAGTCGACGCAGGAATGTGAAGTCGATGTCGAAATGTCGAAGGAATGAATGGGAAGAAATCAAAATTTTGGACCACTTTGTATTTTTTTTTTAGAGTGGGGGCCGGTCGGTGCCGGGTCGGTGTCCATTATATGACACCGACTTCGACGCCAACCAATGTGGAATAGTGCCACGTCAGTCGGAATCAGCGGCGTCGACCAACGTGGCGCCGACACCGACTGACGTGGCAAAATTGATTTTTTTTAAAAGTTTGCCACGTTGGTCGACGTCGGGGGTCGGTTCCGCAACAATCGACACCGACCAACGTGGCACCGACCCTACTTTTTTAAAAAAAAAATTAATTCACCGACACTTATTTTATGAATTATTGGTCTGCTCGGTCAAGTATAAATAATTCACCGACACTTATTTTTTTTTATCAACATGTCTCAATCACCATGTTTTTTTTGTGAAAATAACGACATTTTACATCTGAAATTTGTCAGAATTATGCAGTGGGTATTTTGTAAAGCACTATAATGTTTTGGGTATTTTTGTTATATAGATAGCTGAAACTGGGTATAAATAAATCTCACTCTAATATTAAGTGAGGAATAATAAAATGGATGAAGTAAAAAATAATAGACTTAAAACTTAAATTGATGTTATTGTAGTCAGTGAAGAAAAAATGACATTCACTCTGTGACACAAATGGTAAAGTAATGTAACGGACAAACATGAATTCAAAACATATGAAAATAATAAATATTTAAATAAATTGAAATGAAATATGATCAATAATTATCTAAACAATATCACGTGAATGCCAATGTAGTTGAGATGATTGGTTGAACATCATAAATGGTGTCTATCAAGAATAAAAACCAACACCATTTTGTTATATTTTTGTTTGAAAAATTGATTGTAAATCTTCAATACAAGTGTAGCAAATTAAGTCATGCTTCAATCAATTTGTGATACACATTTAATATATAAAAAGCATGTAACATGTATTAATGCATGTAGTTAATTATCTATCTAAAGATGTATCAAACAATTTGAAACATGAGTTATTGTAGTTATTTTTGGTTTTCAAAGAAAAGGGATAGAAAGATACGAGAAATGTTGAAGGTTTAAGATTTTCGAGAAATCAAATATTGAAAGTTATCACATATTAATATTATAAATTATAAATTTAAACTCAACCACATCAAGAAAATAATATATAATTGTTTTTTAAAATTAGAATCAAATATGATGCTAATAAAATGAAACTTGACAAATTGATCAAAGTTAATAAACTTAATGTCAATTTAATATCACATAGGTACACTACAATACTCATTTTGGCTATTTCATATGACAAAAACCATCATTTTTATAAACACATCAAAGAATTATACATGTTAAAGATTAATCTATCATTTTCAACAGTACTTAAAAAAAGATTAAATTTTTAAATCTAAAATAATTTAGTGCAACCCGAGTGAGATTTGTGTGGGACTTAAGTGACACCTGAATGAGACTGTGGTGAAACTTAGGTGAGACCGATTTTAAAAATAAAATACTTAAATATTTATTTTAGGTAATGATTTCAAAATCATAAAAAAAATATTGTTTTGAAATGACTCTTAAATACATTGTTATGCAAGAAAAATTTACCATTATATAATTTTTGAATGTGTTTGTAAGATTGGATATTTTTGTAATTTATTTTAAAATGGAGACTTTTATAGTTACCACTTTTCAAAATTTATATTATTTGTATATAAATAGAATAATATATAATATTGGGGCATGCTCCTGTGCTGCTGTAAGGTTATGGTCTGTACTCGGTTTACATTTATGCATATATTTTTTCGTATTAAATACAAATAATTAAAATTTTCACGCATCGCGTGAGTGCCATACTAGTATTACTAAAAACTACACCAACACATTGCATCAATCCTAATTGTTACCAAACATCACATATACGTACGCTCGCCCACAAGCTTATTTTTATTTGGTTTTCACTTTTCTTCAACCAAAAGTAAGAGAAAAAAAAGTCTTTGGAATTCGATTTACATATTTCAAACATTTCAGAAAGTTCAATGCTTTTATTGAAAGGTAGAAGGGACTTGAAGAAAATAGTTATTACGTGACAACACATCTACACCCAACTTGAAATTTCATCACCACTAAGTTGACTAATAAATTCCACCCCAACCACACTATGGTTTAGACATTCCAATATTCAACAACCTATTTAAATTTATTAATTACGTGGGATGTATAAATATATTTCCCCTAGTAGTAATTATTGAATCAATATATATATATATATATATATATATACATACATTTGACAAGTTTCTTAATGCTCGTCTAATTTCAAGTATGTTTGCAATATAATCTCAAGCTCAATCCCATTAAAGGTAAAATTAATCTTGAATTCGTATTCAATAGCCTAGTAATTTTTGTCACTGACACTATAATCGATATAAATCCACATGATAATAACGAGTTGAAACACGAGCACAACACGATATGATACCAACACGATTTTTATTTATTAAAAATACAATTCGATAATATAATATTGACGTGAACACTAATATTTTTTAAGAAAATTATGGTGAATACCACGAATACGATACAAACACAAGATATTATCGGATGACACGACCTAAACTTATTATATAACTAAGCACATATTTATCGTTTATGTGTGTGAAATATGACGCTTAGGACACCACATTTGCTAGCATAAATTAATGTTGAGGATATCAACCAGGCTTGTGCCAGATTTTGGTAGGATGACGAAAATCACTCAAAAAATGCACTGAATTTAAATGGAAATCATTATGCCAATCAAAAGAGGGAGAGGGAGTTGGTTTTCGCGATCTTGAAAGCTTCAATAAAGCTCTTCTCGTGAAGCAAATTTGGAGACTTTGGACAAATCTGTTGGATATATGATCTATGTTACAAGACTGAAAACACTACAAGAAGTAAAGTCTAGTACAACAAGTTTTTCCAAGTATGACTACAACTACTGCTAGTACGAGAACAAATAAAATAAAATTAAATAAAATAAATAAAGATGAATAAAATACAGCCGAGTCGAGGGAGCCCCCTTCCCGCAAGACGAATTCACCAGCGTAGTGCTCGTTAACCGGCGATCGTCCCCAAAGGTAAAACGACTTTGTCCTTTTTGAGACAGCACCGCAATCGAAAAAGCTCCGGCAAACTGAACGGAGGTGAAACTGAGTTGCTTAAGAACAACGAAAAAGATGCAACAATTGGGATAAAGATGCAGTATTTGGCTATGGTAGCTTGTCTCTTGTCTGATGTTCGGGGGAATCTGGGGCAGGAGACAGCTCCTATGCAAGCATATTTATAGGCATGTACCACCTAGGGGGAGCCTGTCTGTTATGGTCACAGCCATCATGGCCGAGCCGTTACAGACGGAGACACGGCCGTAACGTGCGCGTCAATCACAAACGCGCACAGGTGTGTTTAACCCACGTGAAGAATGTGTATGAAACGTTTGACATGTATTTGCAACACATGGCTAACTCATTAGTCACGTTACATGCTCCGTGTGCATCACGTCGACTGGACCAGCCACGTCGACAATCCACATGTCGCCCGAAAGCTGACTTCAAGTGCCCAAAAAGATAAGGCACCGCGGACCAAGCCAAGCCAAGCCAAGGACCCAAGAGCCCAAAGACTAATTGCCAAGAATCGAGAACCAAGACCGAGTTGGATCCATAATCGGGGTCGGGGCACGGGTCACGGGCGCTAGCGCTCGGCCAGCGGCGGCCGAGGCGAGCAGCGGCGCGCGGGGACGCCATCGGGTGCCACATACACTGCACACTTGGTTATTACACACCTTAACCATTAAGGTATATAAACATAGATTAATTAGTTTAATTAATCAATGTGAGATACTTTATTTATTACATAACTCCCTTATGTAATAATCCCACCAACCGTGTCACTTCGTGAACTTATTTCTCACTCACCGAAATTCGATTTTGAGAAAATAAATATATCATGATCATCTACTCTTTGCGTAGATTAAGTTGGTAATATTTAATTTCGACTATTTCACATCGAAATTTTATCACAAAGTACCCAAATTACTAACAAAATCTAGATTCGTTGGCTGGGAGAGTCCTGAAAAACAGGCATTTTACTAACTGCTCTTTTATGGAAGCTCATGTAAAATCAAATTCCTCTTATCTCTGGAGATCTCTGTCTTGAATAGAGAGCTCAAAAGAATGAAGCATTTGGAAAATCGAAAAAGGAAATCAAATTTCAGCTTTCAATGATAGATATATTCCATTTCTCCATTCAGGAACTCCGAACTCCAATCACTAACAACTCAGGATAAGACGGAAACAAAAAGAAACATAAAGGACTTCCACTACAACAACTATGTGAAGGTCTTCATGACTCAGTAGAAAAAGAAGAATTCGAAACGTGGGGCATCATGATGTGGATGGTCTATAAATTTTATGTGTTACCAGGTACAATCTCATTGAACACTTTAGTTTTCCATCCATTACTGCAGCTTCATCTCTTCTTCCAGATTACAAAGAAGCAAGCTCTATCTTGAACTTACACAAAAATTGTTTGATCCCGGTTGGAGCTAGAAATTGGATTCCAGCAATAAAAGGATCTTTCTGTTCGACGTGGACGTTTGCTTCCATCTAGATCTTAACTCATTTGGTATTGGAGTAGTGGTTGGAAATGATTAAGGCCTTCTTAAGGCGGCCCTAGCCAAATAGATTCCAAGATCATCTTGTGTGGCTAAAGGAGAATTTATGACAGCTTTCTACAGAATTGGTCTATGCTTAGAGGAAGATCTTGGTCCAATTCATATCTTCATCGATTTCAAGTGACAAACGATCTCCAAAAAGGCAACTATGTATGCACTAATTAATTCGTTTTTGGAACCTGTTGTAACAATATTTTCATTTGGACCGATTATTTCCCTGATTGGCTTTCCCATTTTTCCATTTAGCTAGCAGGACATTTAATTTTATAAAATTTTCCCATAATTTTTTAAAAAAATATATGTTGAGAGAAGTGGGCAGAAAATGTACATCATCCCACATCATAATACTTTAATCGCAGTAAACACACCTACCAAAATAATTCAAACTTCAACTAAATGAATAATACGCCAATACTTTTTTTCCATTAAACCGACAATAATGTACATTTCCAGAGAATTCCTGGCAGAAATCTTGGATACAATTTACAGTGAGAATTCCATAAATTTGAGCCACGATAATTCCTTGATGCTGTAATCTGCTTCGTTTGAGCATTTCGCCGATGGCGTCGTCACAGCTCCGCTGCTTTCCGCGGTGGTCGTCTCCGCCTTCTTCGGGCACAGAAAGAAGTTTCGTGCCCCCAACGACACCAGTTTCTCCTCCCTGTCCAAACCTGTGAATTAATTATTTTTTATTAGTCGGTTAAGATTGATAATATTTATCAACCAGTTATAGATTGAGGAGTATTCCTAAATTACACGGAACGATTGCGTTAACCTAATTTCCGTCTCATCGAAACTTAAAAAATTAGCAAAATTAATGGTTTAAAAAAAAATCAAATATTGAAATCTCGATATGTGTTAACATATGCCAGTACTACTATTTTAATTAGAGATCGGAAACTTACTTTCTAGGCTGAATTGGGAGAAGTGGAGGTCGAAACCGGAAGCGTCGCCGGAGCGGAGAAGAGGCAGTCGCGCCTCCTTCACGTACTGCCGGAGCGCCGCCGCGATCAAATCCTCGACCGTAGCCTCCAGCGACATCACCACCCTCACGGCGCCGAGGCTCCTCTGAATACTCACATTCAGCAAAAGTTTCGTCAACCTCGGCGGCGACAGCGTCCCTAGGGCCACCACATCCTCCGCGGATCCCCTCCCGGCAAACAAATCCGGCAGCGTCCTCGGCCTCGGCAGCATGTCCGCTGCAATACAACCGCCTCTCAAATCATTCGACGATCTTCCCTTCCTGCTGCTCTTGTCATGGCTTCCTCTCCGATGATTCTTCGGTGATGGCATTTCAGATATATACAGTAGTTTTAGTTGTGAGTAGTCAGCGGCGGTTATCTAGGGGGACGGTAGGAAGAGAAGCCGAGAGCGCTGAAGGCGGAGGCGCTCTCAGGTTCCCGGCGATCGGCGGCGGACATAACTAGAAAATAAAAATAGGTAATCGCGAAGTGAAAGAGATAAATAAAAAGTAGGGAATCTATAATCTAGTGGAAAGGGGAATTTATAGAGAGCAAATATATGAAATAATGTGGGTTGATTTTTATTTATTTATGTATTAATTTTTAAACTGAAAAAATGTGTTCTGGGTTGATTGAATGCGAAAATAATTGGATGCATCGTAAGAGCTTTGTTTAGTCCGCGTATTTAATGTAATGAATTGTCTTTTTTAACCCTTGAATATAATTTTTTTTTCTCTGTCGACTACGAGAAGAGGACTTCTCAAATTAAAATTTTAAGTCAAACCGACCTCAAAGAAAAGATTAAATAAATTGTGGGTAAAACAATCCAATACTCAGGTCTCAATGTAACAAATTAGGGGTGAGAATAGGTAGAATTAGACTAATTTTAGTTTTATAGGCTTGAATTTGTTATAACTTTAAGAGGTACTTTAAGAGGTCTGAGTTCTGTTATTTATAGTATGTTTTTTTATTTGCTTAATTCTGACTTTTTTAATGAAATAAACTTGATTTTTAAAATATATAAGACATATCTAGCCTTATGAAAAATTTATAATGCATATTTTATTTTTTAATTATAAATATATAATATTATGTCAATAGCAAATATATTTAATAATTTAGATAATACTACATTATTCGATAACAAATAATTTATTTAATACATTTTTTATTCATAAATTATAAAAATACTTGATTAATTATATAATATAGAGTTGGTCTTGTGCGAGACGGTCTCTCCTAAAATTTTTGTGAGACAGATCCAGAGGCGGATGCATATGTATACATGGGGTACAGCTGTACCCCCAAATTTTTTTTTTTTTTTACTATATATATATATATTAGTTATATGTATCTTATATATTTATTAGATATTATTTTATATATATCTCAAATTAATGTATCCCCAATTTATTTTTCTTTATAAATATATTTTACTAAATCTAATATATGAAGAATATATTAAAGTAAATCTAAAAGGATATTTTAAACTATAAAAAATAAAATTAAAACCCTAATTCCTAAATTACTTTAAGATTTTAATTTGTATTTTCTGAATTCTGTAATTCTTCCCACAATCACCATCCGTACTTCTCCACCCCCAGCCGCCGTCGACGCCCTCTCCCGCTCTCCTCCCACGCCGTCGACGCTCTCCCTACCCACGCTGCGCTGCTTCTTCTACACCCCGCCCATAGGCCATTGCCGCACAGCACAAGTTGCACAACGTCTTCCATTCCAAGTTCCAACAGTAATCTATTGTTTTTTACTAAGCCCAAGGTATTTTTTCTTTTTTTGTCTTTTAGTTGTTTCTTTTATTAATTTATATTATTATTAATTAGTTTTTGTTTGATAAATATGCATGATTAATTATTTTGTTGATGACTTGATGTGTAGATAGTAGTAATAGTTTATGATTTTAATTGTGTCTTTGTAGTAATGATTTATATTTTGTAATTGTTGAGTAGAAGTTTGCTTTATCATACCACATAATGTTGGAATTTTGCTATGCAATTAATAACTTATTCAATATTCCAAATTTTACTAACAAATTATAATATTTAAATAAAAAAGAGAAATAATCGTGAGTCATTCTTTGAATAACTATGTTTGAAAACCAAGACAATGTCAAAGCAACCTGATCTTCGAGCCTTCTTCCATAAGAAAGCAAAGGTAGACGTGACATCTACGTCGATTCCAAAAGATACTCAGATAAATTCCATTAATAGTGAATCAGACTTGAGTGGTCCATGTATTAGTAGTGCATCAGTAGAGGTAGAGGGAGAAGAATTATTATATGATGTCGAACTTCTCCCTCATGATCCGGGAAAAAGAATGAATATAATGGATTACCCTCCGAACCAACGAAATGCAGTAAGGAGAGCATATATTCTTAAAAAGCCTTGTCAGCCAAAAACTCATGATTTCCCTCAAAGAGATATTGGAGGTATGCGTCGATTTAGTGTATCTTGGTTCAAAAAATATGACTGGCTTGAATATAGTATTGAAAAAGATGCTGCATTTTGTTTTGTTTGTTTTTTGTTCAAAAATGAAATTGAGATAAATGCTGGAGGAGATGCATTTGTTAATGATGGATTCAGATCATGGAATAAGCCTAGTAGATTTGAGAAGCATGTGGGTGGAGTTAAAAGTGCTCATAATATTGCTTATGAGAAATATGTGAATTTGAGAGACTCCAGAAAAAGATCCATAATGCATATTTTGGATAATGCGAGTGATGTGATTCGAAGTGAATATAAAACTCGCTTGAAAGCTTCACTTTCTTGCTTGAGGTTTCTTTTGCGTCAAGGCTTGTCATGTCGTGGACATGATGAAAGTGAAGAATCTATTAATCGTGGAAATTTTCTTGAGCTTTTGAAATGGTTAAGTGAACATAGCGAGAATGTTAAAAGAGTCAGTTTAGAAAATGCTCCAAGAAATAATCAAATGATATCTCCTAGTATTCAAAAAGATCTCATCAATTGTTGTGCTAAAGAAACAAGTAACCGCATAATTGAAGAACTTGGTGATGACTACTTTGGAATATTAGCTGATGAGTCAAGTGATATATCACAAAAAGAACAATTAGCTCTTTGCTTCCGTTATATTGATGGTAAAACAGGAATGGTAGTTGAGCGATTTCTTGGACTTGTACATGTTGGAGATACCACTGCTTTATCACTTAAAAGTGCAATAATGTCTTTGCTTGTGGAACATTCTTTAAGTCCATCCAAAATTCGAGGGCAAGGGTATGATGGAGCTAGCAATATGAGGGGTGAGATAAATGGGCTTAAGACTTTGATTATGAAGGATACTCCAAGTGCTTACTATGTTCATTGTTTTGCTCATCAACTTCAGTTAACACTTGTTGCAGTTGCTAAGAAAAATAATGATTGTTGCTGGCTTTTTGAGACTGTGACAAACTTACTAAATGTCATTGGGGCTTCTTGTAAGCGAAGAGAAATGATTCGAGAATATCAAGTTCAGGAAGTTGCAAAAGCTTTAGAATTGGGTGATGTTGAGAGTGGATCAGGTTTGAATCAAGAACTTGGTTTGAAGAGGGCTGGTGATACTCGTTGGGGGTCTCATTACAAAACTCTTTTGAATGTTATCCACTTATTTCCTACAATTATTAAGGTTCTTGAGACAATTGGGAAAAATGCATCTATTGCAGAAGACAGGGTCAAAGTTCAAGATGTCTTGTACTCACTTGAGTCATTTGAATTCTCCTTTATGGCGCACTTGATGTTAACCATTTTTGGGTACACTAATGATTTGTGTCTTGCTTTGCAAAGAAGAGATCAAGATATTGTTAATGTCATGTCCCTTGTCTCTTTAACTAAAGATCTTTTGCAAAAAACACGAGATAGTGGATGGGAGACTCTCTTTAATAAGGTTAGTATATTTTGCACTAAATATGGCATTGATGTTCATGATATGAATGCTCCTTATATTCCACGAGGAAGGTCAAAGCGTTTTGTCTCACAAGTGACAAACTTTCATCACTTTCGCTTTGAGTTATTTGTTGAAGTGATTGATTTACAAGTTCAAGAACTTAATGAGCGATTTGATGAAGTCAATACAGAGTTACTTATGTGCATGGCTTGCTTAAGTCCTAGAAATGGCTTCTCTTCATTTCAGAAGGAAAAGGTACTTAAACTAGCTACATTTTATCCTTCTGAATTTTCAAGTATTGAATTGATGGCTCTTGAATGCCAACTCGATATACATATTCAAGATATGCAAAGAGATGCTAGATTTCAGAATATGCACGATATTGGTGCACTCTTGATAATGCTTGTTGAAACAAACAAGCACGTGACTTATCCAGCTGTTTATTTGCTAATCAAGTTGATGATGATTCTCCCTGTTGCCACTGCAAGTGTTGAAAGAGTATTTTCAGGAATGACTTATATAAAAAATAAGTTGAGGAGTAGCATGGGCGATCAGTTATTGAACGATTGCTTGGTCACTTTCATTGAGAAAGATATTTTTCTACAAGTTTCAGATTATGATGTTATAGATCGCTTTCAGAAAATGAAGACTCGCCAGACCCAATTACCATTGTAGTTTTATTTAAATATTATGTAAGTTTTTTGTTAATTTTATATTTTTAATTGTAGGACTTTTAATATTAAATAATAATTATTGATATATATATTTTTTAATTTTATCACATATTGTACCCCCAGTTTATAATTTCTAGATCCGCCCCTGGACAGATCCACAAGATCCATATTATAAATATTGTACTCATACCAAATAACCCAACCTACATCTCTCAATTCAAAAAAAAAAATTGCGTGCACCTCTATTGTTCTCCACACTCCCTCCCTCCCCACCATCTACGCTACCATCACCTTCCTCCAAGCTCCAAGACGTTAACATCCATCTTGAATATCAGGGCATAATCTTTCACCATCCCCATCTCCTTCAAAGGAAACCACACACAATTATTTCTTCGTATTTTTTAATGATATTTCCTTCAATTATCGACAAGAGGACACTTTTTCATTCACTCTGAATCTCATCTGTTTCTATTATGATGCATCTTCCATCAATGCACGACTCTAACCAATTTCCTCGAGTATATGAGATGGAGTAAAAATAATTTAAAATGAATTAAATCATTTTAACTAAATGAATACTTCATTTACAGTAAAGGAATACATCATTTGAGAAAAAAAAAAAACTTTATTGCTGAATAAATCATTTACAGTAAATGAATACATCATTTACAGTAAAGGAATACATCATTTGAGGAAAAAAAAACTTAATTGTTGAAAACATCATTTACAGTAAATGAATACATCATTCTGGAAGAAGTTTAGCTACTTATGAAGCTTATTTCTTGCTATTCATGAAAGAGAATCGGTTGTTGGAGATTCTCGATCCGAAGGTTGTGATAGAAGGGGAAGCTGAAGAGAACAGGGACATTGCGAAACTGGCGCAATGAAGCAGAAGAGATCGGGGACATTTTGTCAAACATTTGCAAAAAATCCGAAACAAAATCGATTGTTCTTGCTTCGATTGTTTGGAAAGGAACACAGACTGGTCAACGGTGCGTGCGTCCTT
This sequence comes from Plectranthus barbatus, assembly GCA_026898455.1. Taxonomy (NCBI): domain Eukaryota; kingdom Viridiplantae; phylum Streptophyta; class Magnoliopsida; order Lamiales; family Lamiaceae; genus Plectranthus; species Plectranthus barbatus. The sequence goes on along the minus strand of JAPKLW010000053.1, from coordinate 834,045 downwards.
CTCGAACATAAACAAATCGTTCGTTGAGGTCGGCGCCTTCTCGCGAATTTTTGTTCTGAAACTCAGATTGAAGATTCTATAAGTGGAAAATTTACTGCGTTGGGGGAAAAACTTTTTAAGGAGAGAGAAAATATGTTGAATTTGATGGATTTGGGCAATTTAGTAATTAAGAGATCCAATTAAACTAAAAGGGTAGGTTTAAATCCGTTTCACCATAAAAATGGTGAGATCGTCTCATACAAGACTTTGCCTATAATATATGATTATTTAAATGGGCTGGTCTGTTAGGCTTAGTAAACATATTTTTGAGCCTGAGCCCGGACCTGCTTAGCTAAATAGGTTTTTTAATTAGTCTAAGTTTGACTTATTTACGAAACTGGTCTGGCCTGTCCAGACTTGTGGTAGGCTAGGTCATAGGCTCCTGTCGGGTAGCCCGATCTATTCCCAACCATATGCACAATAAATATATATATGTTAATATATTCACGTGATGATATAACAATATAATATTAATTGTAGGATTGATTATAATTTTATTATCACATCTAGTATGTTATTTGTTGGTTCCAAATCATAATAAATAGATGTGCAACATATTTTTTTACAACTTGTACTTCTTTAAGCTGGTTATTCAAGTATCAACTTGGGTTCTGAAAACTGATCGTTAGCGAGTAAATATGATTAGTTAAATTTTAAATATACTTCAACACTTAGAAATTATTGCGTTTTAAATTCGAGCACCAAAGTAAAGAAAGTTGTAAATATGCAAGGATATTATGGAGATTCGGACTTCAACTGTCCTACATCCTCTCTTCAAGCTCACGGTCTGTAAATCACTAAGTTTGGGTTTACAAAGATGTAGACATTATGTTTCTTACTAATAGATGTCAATGTTTGTCACTTCACAAGCTAACTCGTCTAGTCCTTCGCTTGTGTTCACTTCTTCAGATTTGGAGTGTGGGGGCATCACTCATTCTCCAGCTGATCAATGGGGACTTTCGAGTTCTAACCGGAACATGCTGTTTTTTATATACACATGTCACCTATGATAGTCAGCTGCAGGAAATGCAGTGACCCTGAGTTGGTTTCTTAATAGGAAAGTAAGAAGACCAAGCAGAAAACTTTCGCTAGACGCAAAGAGTCTCGTGCCAAGAAATGACATTGTAAGCTAGTTAGCAAAATTGCCTTGAAAGATCGAGTAAGAATTTTTGCAGAATTTTGGTGCTTTTAATGCTTGTTGTTCTTTAATTAGTCATTAACCTTCTTCACTCGAGCTCTTCCTCTATTTATAAACGATCTTTGGAAGGTTTGAAATTAGGAGCCATTTAGAGACAATAGGAATATGATAAATTAAAGTGTCTCCTTTTCCTAAAATGCTGCATCGTTTCTTGTCAAAGTAGGTAGACATCGTTTCTTGTCAGAGTAGGTAGACTTTGCAGCCTTTGTCAGCACAGCTTTGAGCTAGTCCGAGGAAACTCTTTGCTGGTAGATTATTGAGACAAACAAGCGATAAGGATGTCACAGACTTTAATATCTTATTTTATAAAGTTTGGAGTTGAAAAGTGTTTGCTTGACTTGACTCATCTTGTCTCTACTTGAGTTTGAGATTCGCCGTTGGTGACATTTAGATGGTGAGCACCTTGTTGGTGAACAATAGTTGATGATGACATGTCAGCCAGCAATCTTAAAATGGTATGCTCCAACCTGGTTGCCAGTCCAGTGAGCTCTCAGTTGGTAGGCAGTTTTCTCCCTAACCTCGCTCACAATCAAATCCAATTACAATTTAATAAATTCTAACCAGACTTGGGTTTGATTTTTTTTTTAGTTGAACCCAATAACTTATACATATATAAGGCTAGGACAATAAAATTCATAAGACCAACAAGAACATGTTCACTCAAATACATGGAGTTCAATAAGAAGAGTCTTATTATAAATATTATAGATGGGCCGAAATTCCTCAACCCAATTTAGTTATTGTGGCTGAGAATTGTAAGGAATGGGCCGGATAAATCGCTCTAATAATTTTCTCGTTGTCGCATGCGATTAAAATAATAAATTAGGAATCTTGAATTTTAAATCTCTTATGGCAATTGATGTCGACGTGGCATTCGAGTAATAATAATAATAATAAACAATTTTGATTCGCATTTATTTAGCATAGAAAAATAGCAAAAAGTGCGGGGTGTTACATCAGGCGTCTTCGAACTACTCCTGAGCTGATATACAATTTCAATGAGCTTCATCTGAATATAGAGCTCCCACCGTTGAGGATTACCCCTCCTCTGGCTGTTGGATGCAATGTTGAGCTTTTGGGAACTGGAGCACATGGTAGAGGAAGATGAGGTTGCTTGAGCACGCGACGAACAAGAAATAAAAGATAGGAGATGGTTGATAGTCACAGATGGCCCCTGCATTGTGTTGGGGAATCCCGAGATTGAATAGCTTGTTATTGTTGATGAGTATCCATCCACTTCCATGAGTCTATCCGAAGCACCACTGAACAACGAGCAACTGCTGGCTCATATTAATGATATTGTTATAGAGCAAGTCCGGAGACAAGTGGACCTTTGCCAAATAAGAGCTCAGCAGAGCGATCACTGAGAAAATGGATACGGTGACCTCTAACATAACCACCTTTTTGGAAATGGTCAAAGAGGAGGAAGAGCTCAAGAGGAAGCAAAACGAAGAAAGGAGAAAAGCCGAGAAAGAGCGACTGAGGCTTCAAGCTGAAGAAATAAGAAAGAGAGAGAAGCGTGAGGAAGATAACAGACAAAAGCACGAAGTTGACATGGCCAAGCTCACGAACTTAATCGCCTCCTTAGGAGATATAGCCAAACTCACTGGCTCATCCTATGGATTGAAATGATTTGTCCTCTTCCTGTTCTTAATTGCAAAATCTTGGTTAAACTCATTATTGTACCCTTAGCCTTCATTTTGTTGTATAAATTTTTTAACCTAGACTCATTGTTAGTTTTCCTTGTACTTGTAAACGAACTCATCAATCCCACTCTCTCCTCTTTTATGATGACCAAAACCCTAATGAGTGTTACGCCGAAGAGGAGGCTGGTGATGAGTCTTATAGAATGACGAAGGTTAGGGTTTCGGAAGCAGGATTAGATGATGACCCGGAGCTAGGATGGTGCCTAGGGAGGAATTCGATGGCGAGACAGGCAAAACTGAGTTGGTTGAGCTTAAGGCTGTTGAGGAAAGGACTATTTTGCGATTGGTTTGAAGTTCGTCGGACTTGACTGGTAAGTGAAAATATGAGTCTAAAGTTGATTTTTTAATCTCTAGGCTCAAAGGTGAGAATGTAGGAGTGAAAAGTGGTACCACTGTATCTGATAAAGTTATTGAAGATCCAAAGAAAGCTAAAGATAGTAATGGGGATGGAGGTGTTATTGAGGTTGAGGGAGAAAAGGGGCATACAGGAGATGTTAAGAGAAGAGGGAAGAGTCAATTGAAGGTGAAAGAGAGTGGTGGATTGTTGGAGTTATTGAATTAAGTGAAGGATGTTCTTGGAGATTCAGAAGAGAAGCTTGAAGAGGAAGACAATATGGAGACTACTAAGAAATGCGGTAGGAGTTTCCCAAGAGTGAGATGGTGGCCCACCGATGGCGAGGACTGGAGTGATGAGCTTCCATAGAAAAGATTGAAGTCTCTTTTGTGTAGCTCAATGGAATCACTTAGAGCCTAATGTGGTGGGTTTCTAATGACTTTTGTTTGCCCTCTCTGAAGCCACTTTTGTGTAGGGAATCATCTTGTATGTTAATTGGTTAGATGACTTTGACCACACCAAAAATGGTGAAATTGCTATGAAATTTGATATTAGGATTTCCTTATTTATTTTGTTTTAGTGGGTCAAAGGGTCAAGACCTAACCAGTTTAGAAAGTTTCTAGATTTGCTTCACTTTTTTATCTTAAATTTAATGTCCCGTAAGGTCTTTTTATCGAGTTGTTATTGGAGCTGATCGAAGACAGACTGATGCATCAAATATAATTCAACACTTAGAAATTATTGCATTTTAAATTCGAGCACCAAAGTAAAGAAAGTTGTAAATATGCAAGGATATTATGGAGATTCGGACTTCAACTGTCCTACATCCTCTCTTCAAGCTCACGGTCTGTAAATCACTAAGTTTTGGTTTACAAAGATGTAGACATTATGTTTCTTACTAATAGATGTCTATGTTTATCACTTCACAAGCTAACTCGTCTAGTCCTTCGCTTGTGTTCACTTCTTCAGATTTGGAGTGTGGGGGCATCACTCATTCTCCAGCTGATCAATGGGGACTTTTGCGTTCTAACCGGAACATGCTGTTTTTTATATACACATGTCACCTATGATAGTCAGCTGCAGGAAATGCGGTGACCCTGAGTTGGTTTCTTAATAGGAAAGTAAGAAGACCAAGCAGAAAACTTTCGCTAGACGCAAAGACTCTCGTGCCAAGAAATGACACTGTAAGCTAGTTAGCAAAATTGCCTTGAAAGACTGATTAAGAATTTTTTGCAGAATTTTGGTGCTTTTAATGCGTGTTGTTCTTTAATTAGTCATTAACCTTCTTTACTCGAGCTCTTCCTCTATTTATAAACGATCTTTGTAAGGTTTGAAATTAGGAGCCATTTAGAGACAATAGGAATATGATAAATTAAAGTGTCTCCTTTTCCTGAAATGCTGCATCGTTTCTTGTCAGAGTAGGTAGACATTGCAGCCTTCGTCGGAACGGCATTGAGCTAGTCCAAGGAAACTCTTTGCTGGTAGATTATTGAGACAAACAAGCGTTAAAGATGTCATAAACCTTAATATCACATTTTATAAAGTTTGGAGTTGGAAAGTGTTTGCTTGACTTGACTCTTCTTGTCTCTACTTGAGTTTGAGATTCGCCGTTGGTTACATTTAGATGGTGAGCACCTTGTTGGTGAACAATAGTTGATGATGACATGTCAGCCAGCAATCTTCAAATGGTATGTTCCAACCTGGTTGCCAGTTCATTGTGCTCTCAGTTGGTAGGCAGTTTTCTCCCAAACCTCGCTCACAATCAAATCCAATTATAATTTAATAAATTCTAACCGGGCTTGGGTTTTATTTTTTTTTATTTGAATCCAATAACTTATACATATATATAGCTAGGACGGAATTTATTTTTTTTTATTTGAACCCAATAACTTATACATATATATAGCTAGGGGCTTATTCGGAGATGGTCTAATAGTTCTTTATCTCTTGCAGGTAGGGCGGAATTGATTAGAGCTGTGGTGCAGGGGGTGGAGAACTATTGGTTTCAGGTCCTTCCGATTCCGGAGGGTGTGATTGATCGGATTAACAGGCTGGTGAGGACCTTCCTTTGGGGAACTAAGTCTTCGCCTGTCGCCTGGAAGACGGTCTGCACCCCAAAGGAGGAGGGGGGTCTGGGTATTCATGATGTGAAGTAATGGAATGATGCCCTTTTCACGAAGGTGCTCTGGAATATACATAAGAAGACGGATTCATTGTGGATTCGCTGGGTCCACACGGAGTACTTGAGGGGAGATGATCTATGGACTTTTAATATTAAATCTCGAGACTCTGTGTTTTTGAAGAGGATTTTTACTCTTCGTGATTCTCTTTTGCAGGCTGCTTCAGGGGATGCGGAGAGTGCGGGCAGACTACTTGATAGGATGTTCGCTCAGAAAGGGGTGACTGGGGCTTACGAGTTTTGGAGGATTAAGGGGACTCGGCGCTTTTGGCACAAGACCATATGGAAGTCTCCTATCCCTCCTCGTTTTTCTATTACCCTTTGGTTTATTTTACATGGCAGGCTTAAGACTAGGGACCGCATGTGCTTTTTAAGTGATGATGTGCCCTTGGTCTGTCAGCTTTGTGACTCTGTTAATGAAACCGCTAAGCATCTCTTTTTTGAATGTAGGGAAACCTCACGGGTTTGGAGGGATGTGCGGGAGTGGCTTGGACTGAAGCATAGGACATCGACCGTGGAAGCTGCGCTGAAGTGGTGCCTGCGGGAGAGGAGCTGGTCCAAAGTCTTGAAGAAAGCCCGTTATCTTGCTCTGGCCGCCACGGCGAACCATATCTGGCATGCAAGGAACAAGAAAGTCTTTAATGGTGCTCCCTTTGATGCCGCTGCAGTTGTGAAGGGCATTAAGGAGGACGTTTTTCGTATTCTTTACTCGGTGTTCCCGATAGATGAGGTTGTTGCTCATCTTGACTGGAATACCCATTAGTGGTCTCTTTTGTGTTTTCTGTTGGTTTGTGATCATATCGATAGTGTGATGTGGGTGGGCTGACCTAGTTAGTATGCCTACATCGCTTGGTTTTGACTATGATGAAGGGGGATGTCGTGCTGACCTAGTTAGGATGGCATTTCTCTTTCGGACCCAGGACTACTATCGGTTTGATCGTTTTGGGTGGTTGATTTCTGTTGGGTTATCTCGGTAGGTGTGAGATTTGGGCCATTGTTGGGCTGGTCACCTTATAGTGTGCTTAGATGTCATCTTTCTACCGGGGTATGCCCCGTGTACTTGTATTTGCAGGGTTAGATTGCTTGACCCGATGGTCACACTGTTTGTGAACCTCGGGTGTCTGTTTTTATCCCTGGGGTATGCCCCTGTGCTGCTGTAAGGTTTCGGCCTATACTCGGTTTACATTTATGCTATTATCTTTTCACTCTATATATAGCTAGGACAATAAAATTCATAAAGCCCAACTAGAAAATGTTCACTCAAATACATGGAGTTCAATAAGACGAGTCTTATTATAAATATTATAGGTGGGCCAAAATTCCTCAACCCAATTTAGTTATTGTGGTTGATAACTGTAAGGAATGGGCTGGATAAATCGCTCTAATAATTTTTTCGTTGTCGCATGCGATTAAAATAATAAATTAGGAATCTTGAATTTTAAATATCTTATGACAATTGGTGTCGACGTGACATTCGAGTAATAATAATAATAATAATAAATTTTGCTTCGTATTTATTTAGCATAGAAAAATAGCATAAAGTGCGGGGTGTTACATCAGGCGTCTTCGAGCTGATATACAATTTTAATGGGCTTCAACTAAATATAGAGCTCCCACCGTTGAGGATTACCCCTCCTCTGGATGTTGGATGCAATGTTGCACTTTTGGGAACTGGAGCACATGGTAGAGGAAGATGAAGTTGCTTGAGCATGCGACGAACAAGAAATAGAAGATAGGAGATGGTTGATAGTCACAGATGGCCCCCGCATTGTGTTGGGGAATCCCGAGATTGAATAGCTTGTTATTGTTGATGAGTATCCATCCACTTCCATGAGTCTATCCGAAGCACCACTGAACAACGAGCAACTGCTGGCTCAGATTAACGATGTTGTTATAGAGCAAGTCCTGAGACAAGTGGACCTTGCCAAATAAGAGCTGAGCAAAGCGATCGGTGAGAAAATGGATACGGTGACCTCTACCATGACCACCTTTTTCAATATGGTCAAAGAGGATGAAGAGCTCAAGAGGAAGCAAGAGGAAGAAAGGAGAAAAGCCGAGAAAGAGCTACTGAGGCTTCAAGCTGAAGAAATAAGAAAGAGAGAGAAGCGTGAGGAAGATAACAGACAGAAGCACGAAGTTGACATGACCAAGCTCACGAACTTAATTGCCTCGTTAGGAGATATAGCCAAACTCACTGGCTCATTCTATGGATCGAAATGATTTATCCTCTTCCTGTTCTTAATTGCAAAATCCTGGTTGACCTCATTATTGTACCCTGAGCCTTCATTTTGTTGTATAATCTTAGTAACCTAGACTCATAGTTAGTTTTCCTTGTACTTTTAAATGAACTCATCAATCCCACTCTCTCCTCTTTTATGATGACCAAAACCCTAATGAGTGTTACGCCGAAGACGAGGCTGGTGATGAGTCTTATAGAATGACGAAGGTTAGGGTTTCGGAAGCAGGATTAGATGATGACCCGGAGCTAGGATGGTGCCTAGGGACGAGTTCGATTGCGAGACAGGTAAAACTGAATTGGTTGAGCTTAAGGTTGTTGAGGAAATGACTTTTTTGTGTTTGGTTTGAAGTTCGTCGGACTTGACTGGTAAGAGAAAATATGAGTCTAAAGTTGATTTTTTAATCTCTAGGCTCAAAGGTGAGAATGGAGGAGTGAAAAGTGGTACCACTGTATCTGATAAAGTTATTGAAGATCCAAAGAAAACTAAAGGTAGTAATGGGGATGGAGGTGTTATTGAGGTTGAGGGAGAAAAGGGGCATACAGGAGATGTTAAGAGAAGAGGGAAGAGTCAATTGAAGGTGAAAGAGAGTGGTGGATTGTTGGAGTTATTGAATGAAGTGAAGGATGTTCTTGGAGATTCAGAAGAGAAGCGTGAGGAGGAAGACAATATGGAGACTGCTAAGAAATGCGGTAGGAGTTTCCCAAGAGTGAGATGGTGGCCCACCGATGGCGAGAACTGGAGTGATGAGCTTCCATAGAAAACATTGAAGTCTCTTTTGTGTAGCTCAGTGGAATCACTTAGAGCCTAATGTGGTGGGTTTCTAATGACTTTTGTTTGCCCCCTCTGAAGCCACTTTTGTGTAGGGAATCATCTTGTATGTTAATTGGTTAGATGACTTTGACCACACCAAAAAGGGTGAAAGTGCTATGAAATTTGATATTAGGATTTTCCTTATTTATTTTGTTTTGGTGGGTCAAAGGGTCAAGACCTAACCAGTTTAGAAAGTTTCTAGATTAGCTTCAATTTTTTATCCTAAATTTAATGTCCTGTAAGGTCTTTTTATCGAGTTGTTATTGGAGCTGATCGAAGACAGAATGATGCATCAAATATAATTCAACACTTAGAAATTATTGCGTTTTAAATTCGAGCACCAAAGTAAAGAAAGTTGTAAATATGCAAGGATATTATGGAGATTCGGACTTCAACTGTCCTACATCCTCTCTTCAAGCTCACGGTCTGTAAATAACTAATTTTGGGTTTACAAAGATGTAGACATTATTTTTCTTACTAATAGATGTCAATGTTGGTCACTTCACAAGCTAACTCGTCTAGTCCTTCGCTTGTGTTCACTTCTTTAAATTTGGAGTGTGGGGGCATCACTCATTCTCCAGCTGATCAATGGGGACTTTTGAGTTCTAACCGGAACATGCTGTTTTTTATATACACATGTCACCTATGATAGTCAGCTGCAGGAAATGCGGTAACCCTGAGTTGGTTTCTTATTAGAAAAGTAAGAAGACCAAGCAGAAAACTTTCGCTAGACGCAAAGAGTCTCGTGCCAAGAAATGACATTGTAAGCTAGTTAGCGAAATTGCCTTGAAAGATTGAGTAAGAATTTTTTGCACAATTTTGGTGCTTTTAATGCGTGTTGTTCTTTAATTAGTCATTAACCTTCTTTACTCGAGCTCTTCCTCTATTTATAAACGATCTTTGTAAGGTTTGAAATTAGGAGCCATTTAGAGACAATAGGAATATGATAAATTAAAGTGTCTCCTTTTCCTGAAATGCTGCATCATTTCTTGTCAGAGTAGGTAGACATTGCAGCCTTTGTCAGAACGGCTTTGAGCTAGTCCAAGGAAACTCTTTGCTGGTAGATTATTGAGACAAACAAGCGTTAAGGATGTCACAGACCTTAATATCTCATTTTATAAAGTTTGGAGTTGGAAAGTGTTTGCTTGACTTGACTCTTCTTGTCTCTACTTGAGTTTGAGATTCGCCGTTGGTGACATTTAAATAGTGAGCACCTTGTTGGTGAACAATAGTTGATGATGACATATCAGCCAGCAACCTTCAAATGGTATGCTCCAACCTGGTTGCCAGTTCATTGAGCTCTCAGTTGGTAGACAATTTTCTCCCAAATCTTGCTCACAATCAAATCCAATTACAATTTAATAAATTCTAAATAAGATATTACACGTTCGGGCTAATCTAAACTAGAAACTTTTTTAAAGTGATATCGTTTGATACGTCAAAAGATACAAATAAGAAACAAATTATAATTTAATTTATAACATTATTTGATCAAATATAGGCACACTAACCAATATGCACGCAAATGCTCAATACAATAAATTCTTTGATGAATGTGACATTTAGAGTCGAACTCTTAAAATAATATTATAATTTGTTTCTAAAAAACAGTTCGAAAATATTAATAGATACTACCAAAAAAATGTGTTGTAATCTACTTTGCAGTACTTCTCAAACATTTAATATAAAGTTGGACTCTTTATAGTTTTAATTTAATTGTAAAAAAAAAAACATTAAATTTTGGACCAATTTTTATTGATGCAGACTGGGATGTTCGTTTATTATAAAATTATTAAGAAAACAAAATAACGTGGCCACTAGTGTTGTGGGAAAATAGTCCAAGTGGGTGTGGCATGTCGAGATTGGGTCTGATTTTTTGAGGCGTGACTCGAAAGAGATTGGCGGCACCCTCTCTACTCATGCATCACCACGTGTACACATAATTTTGATATTTTTTACAAAGAAATAATAATATGAGATTCCAACAACATTCCTATAAAATTTTTATAAAGTTAAATCCCAAATTCAAAGTTTTTTGAGAGGTCATAGATTATTTCAAATTAAATACAACTTCTACCATTCAATAGGCCTATTTATCGTTGATTAATGGAATGACAATCATCAATCAATTAGAGGGTCACTAAATCTTTCTTGAAGATATCAGCTGAAGAGACACCACTTCTGGTGATTGTGTTCAGTTCAACATGTAATGTATTATTGCATATCATGTCAAATATTAGCCACACATACATGCAAGAACATAAATGAAATGGAATTTTATTCAGATTTTGATAATAACAAAATGGGTATTTCATTCGAGACTCGAAGGTTCAATAAAACAACTCATTTTGATTTGGTATTTTAGTGTCTGAGGCACTTCAAAAATTGATATAAAAATACTCGGTTTTAACTCTCACGTCACAGGCAGTGGATTATGGAGTGAGAGTATGCTCAACTCTGGAGCAGCTTCCCGCTCCTTTGAAGCTTTCGTTTTCGCACCATTTCTCGACCTAAACTTGGAGACGACATGTTGCACGTGCAGTGTTCGATGAATTGTGGAACTCATCTTCAAGCTCTTTCCGGCTAGGGGGAAGTGAACGCTGGACACGTTCAGTGACTCGGGTGTTGCTCGATACAGACTGCGCGTTGGAGTTGGGAGAGTTGCGGCCTGCTTCTGGAACCTCCTCTCTTTCCAACTCAGGAACTGGTTTTGCAAGTTCGCTGGTATCTGCTATGAGAGAGAGAGAGACTATAATACTAGTGATAGGCATATCTGAGTTCAAGAATATGTGGACTTACCAAGGAAACAAAGTTGGAGCTGCCAAAGGTAAGAGAAGATGCTGCAAATGCAGATTTTCCAAATCCATTTCCCTTCTCATCATTCTTCGTCGAGCTCTGACCTCCGACTGACCCAAAACTAGAAGCTGTACCGTCATCTTCTTCTTCGTCCTCATCTTCTTCTCCATCGTCTTCCTCCTCAGCTGCAGAAGGCGTTTTGTCTATTTGGCTTGCTGGTTCAGAAACCGAAGTCTCTTCCTCTTCCTCTTCCTCAACCCCATCCTCCATTTTAGCTTCCTCCTCTTTCTGCAACATTTTAAGTTCCTCATCCAAATCTTCCATGGCTTCTTTCAAATCCAATTCAGCATCAACCAACTCCATCTCCTCCTTCAACATCTCCAACTTGGTCTCGCGTGCTTTCTTCTTTTCTTCAGCCCATTTTTCCAATCCATCCAACACTCCCTTGCCTTTACCTTCCATGGATTTAACGACGCGTACCCACCAGCTATCTTCTGGAACAGTGACTTCACGGCCATAAAACTCATCAAAACCAAGGGGAAGAAACTCAGCCTCCTCAGGGTTGGCATCACCCTCCTCCACCGGAGGTTGCCAAAACAATCTGATTCCGTGCTCCTCATCCTCCACATAGTCTATAACTCTTCCTGTAGGAGTGTGTACAATGACCGGATCTTCATCATAGATAAGCTCCGATGGATTTTCAGGATCAGGCTTGGGTTCTTTATTAACCAGCACGAATTCTGGCTCTTCATCTGATGAATATAACAAGTTGTATCAGCAAAAACATTAAATAAGTATACTTGCAAATTATAAGGCCCAGTATTCACTAATTGTAAAGCCAATCCATCATGCACGCCATTCACAAAAACAATTCATGTAACAACAAGAAAACTAAAACCCTAGTCATAAGAGGTAATTGAGATGTTAAAACCATGCCTTTTGACCACCAATATTCCAGTTCCGAAGGCATAGGTAGCCGGAGTGGAGCTTTATAAAATGAGTTCAACCATAAATCCCTCTCTTGGTCCACCTCATGGACATACATTTTCCAGTAATCTGGAACCTGCAAAATGCAGTCACTTCAAAACCTTGATACAGATGCGTGACATGATGCATTCCTCATTTTGGTACGTGAGTTACCTCGTAGAACTGATTGATGAAGCCTGGTGCCATCCATACATCCTCTTCCTCGTATAAGTAGGGATGCTGAGGATCAGAATATGGACCTCTATCTTCCCTGACCACTGCAGGCATCAGCAAGGAAAGTCATGAGTAAGAGCAGGAGCTTATAGCATACATATCCAGAAAAAAAAACTAGAAGAGAGGAAAATAGCACCTAACTAGAAAACATGTGTACCATACATATCAATACAACATAAACCTATTGCCAAAAAGGGAACGAACTATCAAAGCAACTTACTTCCATCAGGCTTGTTGATGAACATGCGAGCCTTTGCAGCTGCAACCTCTGCTATTCCTGCATGGAGCTGAGGTAACATACTTTAGGTCGTCCATACGACAGAAAGTAGAGTTTCAGCAGAAAGGGAACTTTGAATTACCGCTGAAACTTCTGCATCACAACCACTTGGATCCATCATAAGTTCACCAAAGTAGAATCGACCCTGGTTGTGTGAATAAGAAAATTAAATTATAGAGGCTAACTGCATAATATTAGTCACCCTTTACATTTCCTCTGTAACCAATACATATCTCGAGTTCTCCCAACTACTCCTTTTGTTAAAATATCAATATATTTTGTTCATCTATTTCAACTAGAAAATGTATAATCATGTTGACCAGAGCACCAGGCAAACATTGTTCGGTAAGGGAACAGCAAACAACAACTCCGGAGAAAAAAAAAAAAAAAAAAAAAAACCACCACCAAAAACAACACTTAAGCTTGTGCAAGTATAGCTGTTACCATTATTTTTAATTCTTCCTCTACGTTTGGTGCTTAGGTAAAATTAGCAAAGTTATTATGTCAAACAATAGGTGTTCAAATAATTCTCGATAAGGCACATCAACATAAGCAATGCCCTCACCCAGGTTGTTCGCTCATTAACTTCATATACACCACAACCATGCATCCTCCCATGTTTCCATTCACCTGCATATCGGTATCGCCCTTTCTCCCTGGTTAAAGAATAAAAAAAGCAAAAATAAAAAAATATCAGGAAGCAGACTATCAATACCATAAAAAGTCACTTATGGACCAGATAAAAATAAAGGAATTACATAGCCATGCATTTTAAATGCAGACACAAAATTACTATGCGTAAAATTATTTAGGCAAGCTAAAAGGCTTGAAGTGCATACTCCTAGCATCACACGCTTCAGTGCAAGACATGTTTACAAGTTCAAGGGTGGTTAAACATATATAGCTCTTCAAAACAGCAAGTAAGATGCTTTCGCTTTAATAATATTATTTATTCATTAATTTATCATCATTGACTAAAATCACACTTGCTCTAACTGTAAGAGCATAATGATTAATGATTAATGATTATTAAACGGGACAAAAAACTAATATCTCAAACTTGACCACAAGGAAAGTTAAAATAAATCAGTTGTATCGTAATTTAATCACTAATTGAACTATAATGAATAGGGAGGACGCCACGAAGACAACCTACAGCGTAAAAAACATAAAAAAGCTCTAATTTATTAACTTATGCTCTGACCATCATAATGTGAGTCAACAGTTTCAAGCATCAAGCTTTTGCACCCCATCTATAACAAAGATAACAAGACCAAATATTAAACAAGAGCATATTCTGATTTGATAGCTTGAATATAAGACTTACGGCTTCCTTCCAAATTGCCGGATCCACTCATCGTTTTCATAAAAAGGAATTTCATACTCCCCATTCGCCACACGAAAACTGTCTTCAATATCCATTTCCAGCCACTCTCTATCTTCGGGTGACATATAATCTCTTGATATAATTCTCCCTTCAGCCCTCATCTTAGCTTCAAGCCTGAAAAAAACATGAGAAACAACTAAATATAACATTTATGAAGATGCTTCTGTTTACCACTCATTATATTGTAAAGAGCACAAAGCAGTATGAGATGTACTTGGAACCAGGTTTAGGCTCCACTTGGGGGATCTCCACTTCAACCACTCCATGACCTTCCATTTGGTTCTGGAGCCATTCTCCTTCATATCTACACGCCATAAATCACTACTTGAGATTGTGTTATCAAAATGGCATAAATGGATCTCTGAAGTCAAACATAAATACCACAAAAAAGAGCATTTTCATAGAATTGAACTCTAGGAGAAATTTAAAATTTGCGAACAAACCTCACTAAGTCTTGCTCAGCTATCAAAACACCTTTCCCATGGGCCATATCATCCCAAACAGTGCCTTCATACCTATAAAAATAATTTATCAATGATGATTTATACAGAAAAAGAGAAAAAAGTACTATGACAGTAGCCATCAACCAGCAACTAAGGAGCCAAAAAGTATTATCCATCCAAAACCAAAAGAAAAGCTGTCCAAGCTCATCAATTTTCAACTTCTAGAAGGGCGTTTGGACAATGTGAAACTGAACACAAGTCTATGAGGAGGCAACTATATTAGCATAATTTCCCAAAAGGAGAACAGGATACAATGTGCACAAATGCACCATAATCACCTTAACGACCAACAACACCTTCAGAATTGAGGCATGAGCGAGTGGTCGTCCAAAAGTTGAAAACACATTCCACTAGCAACGTAGTAACACAATTTCCAGGATACGTCATTTGTCTAATACCTAATCTGAATGCACCAAGATTCACGAAAAGAATCCGCTTGAAATTTTTTGACAATGAAAAAATAGATACTAAACAAATGAATGATCAAAACTAAGCTCGTACAGTCTATAACATCACAATTGGCACAAGCACCAAACAACAATAATCTAAAACACCACCACCTGAGGCTTAAAACCGCAATAACACAAAATGCAATCCATCCAAACAAACTTAATTATTAAAATCACATAATAAATAACCCAAAAGTCAGAACACTCACGAGCTCCCATCCTGGAAAATATAGCTGACCCAAATCAAGAACTCCTCAATCCTATCCAGCTCCTCAATCACCGATTTGGGGTTCGAGATATCATGATGATTATCCGGTATGACCGGATAATACTTCCTATAGGGCACGTAAAACGGAGCAATGGGAGGGTCGCGTCCGGCCTTAATCTCCTCGCTGATAACTTCCACCTCATCCTCATCGACAAAATGGGGGTCCCAACCCGGTTTGGTCATCCCGAGCGGAGCATCTGCCCACAGCTCCTTCAAATCCTCCTCCTTCCAGTTCTCTGGGTCGGGTGGGAAGTCGAATAGGTCCTCCGGGTACTCGGCGTCTTCATCCTCCTCCTCATCTTCACGCCGCAGCCGCTTCGAGTTCAGGATTTTTGTGAAGCGGGGGATGTTGACTTCGGGGATGTTCTCAGCGTCAGAGTCGTCTTCAATTTGCATCGTTGTGCCGTCAGGCCGGGTGTAGGTCAACGGCTCGTCGTCGGAGTCGGAGTCCGAGTCAGAGTCGGATGAGGAAGAGGAGGACTCAATGGGGGCTGGCTCGGAGTCGGAGTCGTCTTCATTTTGTGGGTCTTTGACGTCCGGATTAAGGCTGGACATTGTTGGAGCTTGGGAATGCAGGCGGTGAGAGTGAGAAATGTAGAATGTAGGGGAAGAAGATAAGGTAGAGGCAGAACAGGTCTGAAATACGAGTTCTTTTGTCTGAGGGTTAACGACTACAAATACTGCATTACTTGGTTGTACCTTTGTGCGTGCTTCTACTAATTGTACCATTGGTTTATTCCTCTCAATTCTCCTTTTTTTTTTTTTTTTTTCATGTTATTGCAAGTACTCCCTCCGTCCCATTTTAATAGGCTCCTTTCTTTTCGGCACGTAAATTAAGAATTTGAGTGTAGAATGAGTTAGTGGAATGAATATTTTATTGTTGTGTGTGAAAAAGTGGTCATTTTTTGAAATGGGCAATTTAATTGGGACGCCAAATTCGGTAAGTGAACCTATTCTAGCGGGATGGAAGGAGTATAATTTATCAGAATTATAACCTTCCATTCCACATAAATATTTTTTATAATTATATTTAAATATAAGAAAATATAATTATTTTTAAATTTATATTTTATTCAAATAAACTTAATATAAATCTATTTTACATATATTAAGAAAATATTCAAAAATTGTATAAAGAATACTAACTAAATAGGATAAACTTATAAAATATGAATTTTACTCACCCGATGAATAAGGTGGAATATTTGTATGAATGAAAAATCATATATTTTAAATTGCATTATTGACAATGTTGGGAGTCGAGTTCGTTCGGCCCACTTAGAGGTCCAATACATGGCCCAATTCACTTTACGCAAACCCCACAAGGATGACAATCCGCGGGAAAAGGATGGTGGAACAGTTCGATGAGGAGGAATCTTGTCCAAAAAACAGTTCGATCAGCTAGGAAAGCAGCTCGAATAGCAAGAGGAGAGTCCTACACGTGCACATCAAACTGCCCAACAGTCACTTAAAGATCGAAAGGGAAGCAATGGGAGGATAACGAAAAGCATGCAAGATTCTTGGGGACGGCCAACCGCTTTCAGCCCGACCACTCCGACATCTCAGGTAGCGCCGCCAAAGACCTAGCAAATTTCAAGAGAACCCTATACAAAACCCTAACTCACCGACCCTTATATATATAACTCATGTACGCCAATTTGGTCATCTAGACATACGCATATAACTTTCAAAACTCTCATTTTTTACTCAGTTCAATCAATAGCAATAAATTGTATTCAAACGCTTACATTGTTCAATAGAGCCGAAAGTCATCAAATCCGGTTATTTGCCTTGATTATTTACTGTTATTCTTTTCATATATATATTATTTCCTGTATTTCTTTCATTATGATCCTGGGGCTCCGAATTCAGTAATTCCGAACCTCAACAAACACATATAGATATATTAAATTCGTCGTATTTTAATTGTACAAGTTTGACATTTTTACATATTAATTATTATAAATTATAATATTTATATTTAATTTAGTTATGCTATTTTAATTTAGAGAAACATCGAGCTTACATATTGTCCAAAATATATATTTTTAATGAAAGTGCACAAATCGTAAACATTGTCACGTTTAGAACTTGAAATTGTGCCAAAAAAAATATAGTTATTTTAAGAATTTAGAACATGTGTTGATGAACAAAATAAATAAAAACTTTATTAATTAGAAATATGATTGTCTCACAATAAATAATTGCAAAATATTAATAAATTTCATTTGGCATGATCAAGTTTTTCAAAGATTGTAGAGAGTATTTTATGAAGCTCTTTTAGTATAGTACATAGATATAAATATATAGTTAACATAATTAAAATATGTTTTCCAAATGTCATATGAAATTGAATAACGGGATGGGCCATTTACCGGTGTGGGACTGGGGAAACAGGGGTGGCCAGCCCGCATCGGTCAAAGCCTATGCTGTGACTAGTGGGCCGGCCCATTGAATGGACAACTCATTTATTTTTAGATCTCTATTTGTCCAACTCATTGTAAATTGTCACAAAAAATAATTGAAATCCATCTACATAGGCTAAGGTTATTATTCTTGGATAATAATGAATTCGTTTTGAGATAATTACTTAATTATGTGGAACCTTTGGCTGAAACATGATCAAACACTGTAATTTAAATATTACTATATTTTTTTTTCTTTTATAATATTCACAGCCTCCCCAAAAAAAAAAAAAAGAGTGAGAAGGGTTTCATATTTACTACACAGAAAGTGTATATTGTAGTGGTAAGAGGGGTGGAGGCACAAACAATTTAGGGTAAAAAGGGGCTCACTGCATATCTGGATGCTGACGTCTGACATTACCATTCTTAGGCAAATGAGAGATAATATCCAAAATAAATTGATTGATATGTTGCAACCAACAATAATATACTCACTGACTGCTCTTCTATTATTACAACCTTTTTATCTTACCACTGCCCACTGTATTATTACATTTGCATCAACTACCCTTTTTATTACTACCCTCACTTCTTCTATTTCAGTTGATGTTAATTAATGATTGAGAATTATAACATTTGTAAACATATATTCATCTATCTATCTGATTCAACAACCCATTTTTTAAAAGTGAAAAGCAATCCTCATTACTTCGTTCTGATCTAGTAGTTAAACGAAAAGCTTTATACTTATTTGATTCTATCTATGTTTTAAAAAAATTAAATATTTAAAAAGGTCTAGGCCCTGCTTGCTTTTATAGTTTCCAAGCCCAAGAGAGATTAACTAGTTTTGATCTCGACTTATCTTTTTTTATTGTATGGGAAATTGTTTTTAATTAAACCTCCCATGTATCACACAGTGATGCCAAAAATATGTTATTGGAAAAATAACAGACTTTGTATTGGGCAACTAAAATAAACCCAACAGGATTGTTGTGCAAGTACAGCTCTAAATTAACCATGTTTTTGGTAACTTATTCGAATCTTAATTTGATAAAAATTTGTTTAGTGAAATTTATTTATTTAACAAATCGAACTTGAGCTCCATAATATTCGACAAGTGAACTTCTGAACAAGCTCATTAGTTAAATTTAATAAAAAATATAAATTAAATATATTTTTTTATAAAAGTACTATTTTTATGATTTGCTGAATACTATGAATGATTTTATAATCATGAAAAAAAAACATAATTTGAGATGACTATGATATTATTTTTGGAATGAATAACTCTTTTTACTAATGAATATTTTAATACAAATTCTAGATTTCAAAAGTTGTTTGACTCGACTAGTACTCGATTAAGTTCGTAGATTCTAAAGTATTTAGTAAAAAAAAAAATCAAACTTACCTCGATATTAAATGAATCAAAATTACTCAACTCATCTCAGTTTGATTATATCATTGTGTACCTATGACCATCATAGAAACGTCAAAGGCGAGTTCTTTAATATAAAGAAAGCATAAAAATACATGCTTTCATGATTGAGTTGATAATAAAATTTCTAATATTCCAAAATGATTAGGAGATGAGAATAGATAAGATAAAAAAACAAAATAAATAAAAATGTGAGGGTTAAAATCCATTTGGGTCCAAAGTGGGAACCCCTTTTCATGAACTTTTGTTGACTGATCAGATCAAATAATGCGTAATCCAGAATTTGTTGAAATTTTAGTCAGCCAAATAAACAGTTTAAAACGAGTCAAATTCAACAGAGTAAAGTGCAACGAACTTGCAATCAAGACTGAAAATTTTCATGAAATCGAATATTCAAACATGAAATTATGCAGCCACGATATTAATTACTACATAGCCTTTGAAAGTCTAATCATGCCTTCGTCTTCTACTGCCCAAACTACACGACCAATTCCTCAACTCAATCACTACCACTAGAAAATTACAAAAGCATTTAGATTTTAAAACAAAAATACAAAATTAATTAAAGTTTGCACCTGCATTTTCATATTTATTTTACCGTTTTTTACGCTTGGCCGGAAGAGCGGCTGAACCGGTTCGAGAGAACCGGGGGAGGGGTTCGAGCACCGAGTCGCGGTATCTGCACGGAAGAACCCGAGTCCGCCCCCGCTTCGACCGGGCGACAGGAGACGATTCTTCGAATTCTCCACCGATTTCGGCTGCCGTCCAGCACATGCTCCGCCGCACAATCTCTCCTCCACTTGTCTCTACATCCGCCGCGACGTTGCGGTTCTTCATCGCGAAACCATTGCGCTTTGATTCATCGCCATCGATGAACTCACCGAAAATCAACTGCGCAGCTTCAATGAGAAGATTCAAACTCCTCTCCGCTTCTGCTATTTCAACGCGCGGATTCTCGAGAGGCTCGTTCTCCTCAAGATCGACGCCGTCGGAGCCTCCGCTCCGGCTGCTGCTCGAGCTCAGAGATTCCTTTGGCTCCGGCGAATTCAAATTCAAGTCAAATCCAGCGCGTTTACTCTCGCATCCTATAGCGCCGTCGTCAAGTGCTTTCTCAGTCTCCGATACGAGAAACGAGGGTTCCGCGGCGGAGAGAAGCGGCAGCGGCGGCACGGTGGCAATTACGGTTAGAATCCTGTGCAGACACGTTTGGGAAGTGGATCGGCGGCGCGAGGGAAAGAGCGGATGGCAGATGGAGGGATGGAGGGGGAGAGAATCCATCGAAGAATTATGATTCAAGGAGAAATCGGAACATTGGAAGTGTAGAGAAGAACAAGTTTAAGCTATCGAATCAGAAAAGAAAACTGCAGGGTGCAGACCCCGAATATTTTGCGGCTTTTTTTAGTTAGAATTTACCATTTTTTCAGACTTGGGGATTTGATATTTTGGACCTTGCCCACTACTAACCTATCAAAAATTAAATGAATTTACATATAATTAATTAATATTGTGGTAATTTAATTCATCTAAGCATGTTACATCACATTGTAAAATTGAATGCGAAATTTAGAAAATAAAATTAATCGACTCATA
Organism: Plectranthus barbatus; assembly: GCA_026898455.1. Lineage (NCBI taxonomy): Eukaryota > Viridiplantae > Streptophyta > Magnoliopsida > Lamiales > Lamiaceae > Plectranthus > Plectranthus barbatus. Next base: position 813,229 of record JAPKLW010000053.1, on the reverse strand, counting down.
TTTATTAGTATTTTAAATTTTAGACACGTCTCGCAAAATGGGAAGATTGAACTATTTTAACCAGCGTGTTTTCCACCTGCCCAGTCACGTTACAGATGGCGAGTTGTGATTGGCTGAAAAGCAGTGGCTCGACACGGCAACGAAAACAGTGACTAAACTCCCATGAGCTTAATGTAAAGTTGCTTATCCACAATGTCATTTTCATTATTTGAATATTTAAGCTTTAAAATTAAAATACCTATGTAGTCCTTGAGCTTGAATATAGCTCTTAGTTAATTTATTATCATATTTAATGATACTTAATGAAACGTTTTTATAATAATAATAATTATAATTATTATTATTATTATGGGATTCCAATTCCTAATTCTATCGTTGGATTACGTGTTGGTGTCGAACATTTTGATTTATTAATATAAACAACTAAATAGCTAATCATTTCGTGCTGGTTTATTAAAATAAAATTATCGCTAAATAAGGCAATATAAATAGGTAAAATAGTAAAATGCAGTATAATAGAGCGTGAAATATATTAGAATATAATGTAAATAAATAGAATGAAATGATATGTAAGCTAAATAATAATGCTTTTAAAAATATTAAGTAACTAAATAACAAAAAAATAGCTGCTAGTCAACAAATATGATATATCACAACCATTTACCAAAAAATAGTTGTAGATTTTGACGCTGAATAATTTTTCTCATTAAAATTCAAATTTATAATATATTAAATGCAAATAAGGTATTTAAATTATTTGTACCTGAATTGGGTCACGTTGAATAATTCTTGTATATGAGTTTTGATATTAAATAAAGTAGGCGTAGTTCCGAGTAGAAATGCATGCTACTTGAATCGAGTGAGACAAAAATGCGAAGCAGCAAGCAACCCCCCATTAATTCTTCTCTTCATTGAATTCGGTGTTACCTGCTGCCCGCTGACACTAAATTCAATTTCTTGAAAGATATTTCTATAAAAATGAATAAATAATAATGGTATATCCTATTGAAACCCTAAATCCCTCAATTAAAAAAGGGTTTCAATCGATTTGTAAGTGCTCAAAACCTTCATTTATAATCCACCCTACAATTTTGCTCATTCTTATTCATAACCTCGAGTAAATGGACCACATTGCCACATTCATCTCACATAATTCGAATAAAATATAACTTTATTTATGGTATGTTTACATAATTAGAGGCCAAAATTAGAAGGGAGAGTGTAAATTGGGGATGCATTTGCAATAAATAAAATGCATGATTGATAAAATGCATATCACAGCTAAGTCACTTTTAATATTGCGGTGCAGGTCACATTAAACAAATACTCCATCCGTTCCGATTATATAGTCCGGGTTACTATTGCGGTGCAGGTCACATTAAACAAATACTCCCTCCGTTCCGATTATATAGTCCGGGTTACTATTTTATGGTGTTTCAATTATATAGTCCAATTTTTATATTTGGTATTGTTTTTATATGGTCATTTACCATTACATCCCTGAATAATCTTGGAAAATGAAAATATTAAATGTAATATTATGAAAATGAGAGGTTAATTAATGCTTTAAATAAGGGTAATGTTGAAAGTTTGTTTAAATATTAAATAATTTTTGGCAAACGTGCAAGATCAAACTGGACTATATAATCGGAACGGAGGGAGTATATATTAATCAACCAACATAATAATATACGATTCCCAATTCTCTCACACAATTCAGTGAACAGCTGAATGAACAAGAGTCGATAACTAAATACTAGTTAATTAATTTACTCCATTTCTCCCCATAAATTCCACATTCTGTTTTGTGGGTCAACAATCTAAAATTATCTAAATTATTTTAGTATGACTAAAAAGAACTAGATATATAAATAATGGAAAATCATTATTAAAATCGAATACACAAAAAGTTTAAAATAAAAAAAAAAACCATTTTAGCCACTCAGAAACATGGAATAAACTACAAATAAGCATTGGACATGAAAGTGCGGTCATAAATAAATGAAAAAAATAAAATAAAAACTATATTCATAGTAGGAATGTATGATAGGTCAAATCGCAACATAGCCAATGTTTTGTAACAATTTAATTTGTCTATGTCTTTTTCATCTAAATAAAAAGTAACAATTACAATTAAATATTTTCTCAGTCAAAGCGGGTTTGGGTTCGGGTCGGGTCTGGGGTGGGGCTAGGAGATGTTTATTTAAAGATCTAATATATCGTTTATTCTATCTCTAAAGTTTAAAGTAGCATTAAATAACCGAGTTGAACAGCAAGAGTGAGTACTGAGTAGTGACAAAAATTAGGAATGTTTTTCCAACGGAAACTAACAAGGGAAGGGTTAAATTTCAAGATGGAGTATGTTTTTATCTTAATTTTAGGAAATCAAACGACATACTATTTCCTAATTAAAATCAGTTAATTAATATGCTGAGAGAGCCATAATTTGAAGTTAATTGCAGGTATAATAAATTAATGTACAATCCCAAGAATCTTTTACCATGGTCATTTGCTAACATTACCTTCATGAAATAATAGAGATAGAGAAGAAAGACGCAGTCATGCACGCAAGTAGTTTCACCGCTCAGTAAAAAGAGTGAAAAACAGTAAAAATTTGTAGTCGCACAATCACCTGGACTTCCGCTTTGTGGAAAAAGCGGAGGCGGATTTGCCGCTTTTGCCACGTCGAGGTAATTCCGCCTCCGCTATCGCCACCGCGCCAAGAACTGAATCCCGGTACTTGTTGGGGATCGCTACCGCCCTCCCTCTCGACGATCGCACCACCGTCGCCACCTCATTTTCGCCGTTCCATTCCGCATCCAAACTCGGACGTCGTTGTCCGCTAATTTTCCTCCGAGTCTGAGCCCCTTTCGGCGGCTCACCACTGAGTTCCGATTCCTGACTCGCTCTCAGCTTCTGATTCCGGTTTTCTTCCTCCTTCTCGACCAACGCATTTTCCGCGAATTCGAGAAGCGCAACCCAACGTTTCTTTCTGCTGTTTATTTCCACCATTCCCGCCTCTGCATCAACTCTGTTTTCCGTAGTTTTCGTCTCGACCTCAACGCCAACTTCTTCACCAATCCCATTAGAACTCGGCTCGCGGTTCTCAAACACAACCATTTCACTCCTAGAAACATCTAGAGAAACGTTCGCCGGCGGCGGCGGAGCTTCTTGTCCATTCCGGGATCCATCCGCCGCCGCTAACTCACAATCAACATCCTCGGGCGGAGCAACGTTCAAGTCGATATCCATTAACCCCCTCTTCTCCACTTTCAATCCACCACCAAGGCTTTCTCCTTCAAAACCTTCATCTCGATAGCGGATGCGTCGAGGATTCGACGCCGCCGCCGCGTCGGACTCGGTGCCGATAGTCTTTCCGAGTAACATTTGCGCCATGGACCGTTCACGAAAACAGGCGGTGTCGAAATTTTTCTCACCCGTCGCCATTGATAGCAAATTGATTCAACAATTAATCGATAAAACACTACCTTCTCTGAATCCAGACTCCGTCGGTCGTTTCTCTTAATCAGATCGCCGGGAAATTAGAGGAATTTGAGAGAGAGAGAGACAGAGAGAGTAGGGGGTGACTGGTGAGAGAGAGAGAAAAGAGAAGCACGCTACACTGGATAGTTTATCACGATTTACATTTAATTAAAATCCGGTTTCCTCTTTTGTTTTTTCTCCTTGAATTTTAATTCCCAGTAGACGTTGTTGCTTGTTTAATTTAATTAATTTAGATGGATTTCCCATTTTCGAACTGCATTAATGACGTGGCATTTAGGGTGGTGATGTGTAGAGATTTGATTGGAAGGAAGAAGTTCCCTTGTGAAGACAAAAGTAGACGATGTGACCAGAATCTCATCATGTAAAATCCTGCCTCTTCATTTAATACCCTCAAATCCATAACCATAACCCCATAGAACGCCGTCGTTCCGAAAATATAATAATATACCAATTATTTTTAAATATTTTCCAAAAAGAGAGCTATTATCAAAATGATGTATCGATAATTTTGAAATGCAATGTTAAATTCATACAATATGGTTCTAGGTTTTAATACTATAGAAAAACCTAATTAAATGTGTCCAATTGGATTTAAGCATTTTGAAACAAATCTATAACCCATTGTTAACAAGTATTCATTAATCATTGTCATTCCATAAATAAACATCTAAATCTTAATAAATCAATCATATATGTACTATTATCCTAGTGTTCTAACATTTAGATTATTTGATATATAGTATTCCTTATAGTATATTAGAAACACATCAATTTCCACTCACGCGTAATTTGTCTTGAGAATAATCAAAATCGAATACACCACTAATATTATATAACCACATCAATTGCGTTCATATTATTAACACATACTTACATTGGTAATTGGTACATTATTAATGCAAACGTAACATATATCTAAATCAATAAAACATCATTTGACCTCAAGAATATAATCTGAGTGTCCACCATTAAAGGCTCAGTGGTAAAAGTGTTTTACCTATAGCCAAAAGATCATGAGTTTGAGATTTTAGGCGATATTTGGGTGTGTGAATTTAAATAAATGTAATTATGTTAAAAAAAAATAAAAAGAAAAGAAAAAAGATGAATCTGAGCCTAATGGGCCACTCAAACTAGCCCAATATATCTCAAACATTATAGTTTGTGAACTACTTACAGTATAACTCGACAATTGCAATAGATAATAGACAATTTAGCCACTCCATAATTTATGAGGAATAAACAAAAATTATATTTGTGTAAGAAGCTATAGTTGAATGCTGGTGGAAGACAGAGAATGTAATTAAATGTGAATTTCATAGTAGAGAAATGAGGAGTGAGATTATTGTTGATAAGATGTAGAATGTCGACATCTGATACCATTTTGAGTATAGTTAAGCCATATGTTGTGTTTATCTGAAATATGCGTGTTTGGTTATTTTTAGGAAAGGGAAACAGCGCCATTAATTATTATCTACGCTTACAATATTGAATTTTTTGAATCCATTCATATTATCATACAATTCATATTTCTCATTTGTTGTGGTACGAATTCTAAACTCGACGCATAAATGTTTTCTTAATTTTTCCAAATTTACCTTATAATAAATAAAAATCTCATCTTTATTTCACAATAACTTCTTTTATTAAAAAGGAAACGCAAACTATAATATTAAATTTGGCACAGGAATTTCTGTGAGGATGACATTAAATGTTGCAGATCTAGTGCCATTGAGTTTGAAACTACATTTACAAAAAAGCCCATTATGAAAGTCTACCCAAAGTGAAAAGCCCACTACTTCAAGGCCGTCGATATTTTCTTACTACTGCACTTTGGGCTTAGCTACCCAATATGAACTCAATAGGATTATGGCAAAATTATCAGCGTTTTTATAAGAGGATTATCAATTCAAAAATAGTTAATTATTGATTTTTGACCCGATAAATAAATTCTCAATAAAAATTTTGAGAGATTATGAAATTTATTTTTCAGGTCCTAGATTTAAGATTTTAGAATAATTCAAAACTTGAATAGAAAATGTTAGAAGTATTCTTACCTTATTGTAATGTTTTTATACGTGAAAAACTGTTTAGAAACCACTTGTTTAGAAGTGTATGTAGTCTATTCAAACTTGTAAAGTCGTGTTTAGGATGTCTATTAAATTGCAATATATGACAGATCAAGACAAACTGGTTTCCACCGGTCGATCTTGGCAAGGTGATAGAAGAAACTATCTACATTCCTAAGTACCAGTTTGGAGAGCCCACATGAACAAAACTGGCTAACGTCACAAGTACGAATCTGGCCAATTCCACTCAAACATATCACTCTCTCGCATGGAGACAAAGAGAACAAGTTAGAGGAATCATATTAAAGGCCAGACTTTAAAAATCGAGAGTATTTAAAGTATGAAGACCCTGGTGTTGGATCAGTTTTGATTCATTAAACGGACTTAAAGAGCCTCTCCAACACAATGTACGATGTCAACATTCGATGTAAAAAAAGCACGAACAAATGCAAACTTTTTGGAAAAGCAACCTGACCTTTCACAAAAGAGAGGCGCTTGATTGGACTGCATCCAATATGTCTCTCAACGCTAGTATTTCAAACCTCTTGCACTTCATCTATAAATAGATGAAGTGTCCCCGAAGAGAAAAAACTAAAACACCAAACATTCGAGTGTTGTAATGGTCTCAAGCTCAAAGCTTTAAAACATTCTAGGCCAACTTCTCATATATCTGCCTAGCAAATTTTGGACACGAAATTTGTTGCTTTCTAAGCACAAGTTTATATCTTGGTGTTCTCATTCTCCAAGTAAGAATCAAAGTTATGATTCATACGAGCATCTAGCCAAAGTGTTTGACGGTTTCGGGAAGAACCTTAATGTTCCCAAGTTCCAAAGACCGAGGTTGCATGGTGACTGGTGTAACCCCACTTCGAATTTGCAAAGCGGAGGAAGCAATGGCCTGACGAGTGAGCAAGTGGACTGGTGGACTGTGGGATTCATCAGCTTGCGATAGATCGTGAGAACCCTTGTATTCTGAAGCTTAGTGTATTTTAGACTTAAGGTCTGAAGAGAGAACGTAGAGCTTTTGTGTCCGAACTTCTATGAATCCTTTTGCATTTACTGCTTTATTTATATTCTCGTAGAGATTTAAAACTCAACACTATCTAAGTGTTGAAGTATATCTCGAACCTGAATCTAATTTTAATTCACTAATAACAAGTTTTCAGAGATATAACTTGTAAGTAACAATCAGTTTGTGAGTGCAAGTTTTCTTGTAAAATTTCCACTACGTGCATAAAAAATTCTGATCTCGGGACCAACAAAAAATTTATCTTTCAATTTTTGAATAGATAATTAAACTATTTTTTTTTTTTTGACCGTGAATTAATATTCTTCTACTTTTACAATGGGAGTGCTCCATATATATTATTTTTTATTGTCTACTGTATAATGCACTTCATTCTCATACACTAATTTGTAAACTACTCTAAAAAATAACCATTTAGATGTTTAAATCCTTGACATCATCTCAAGCAAATAAGACTATAAATCTAATGCATTTGAATGTATTTATTGGCGACTAAGTATTAATTGTTCAAATTTGAGACTAAGTCAACTAAATTGTCTTGTCATAGACATAGAGCGCACCCACACTTGCACGTACGGTACATGAACAAAAACATATATTTTAGTCATATTATTATAAGTTGATGAAATCTAAACTCGAAAAACTACAATCTTGGAAAGTATTGGTCCATAACATTCACAAACAAAAAACTAAACCTTATGTTTGACATCATATCTCATTTTCATTCTATTCTTTTTGAGTTCGGAATGAAGGAAAGGTAGATCTCGAAATTTTTTTATTAGAAATTTTTATATATAAGATTATATCGTTTTTCATGTGAAGTGCAATGATTATTGTGTTTGGTAAGTTGGATTGAAAAATTTACAGTTCTTGCACTAGATCAGCATTGTAAAAAAAAAAAAATTAAAGATTAAATCAATCAGACCAATTCATCTTCTAGTTAAGAACCAAGGAAAAGTCCTCATGATTCTAGATTTATAGTAGATTGCCACCAACCCTAATTACGTCAACCCCTCCAATTTAAATTTAGTCATTTTTCTACTAATAAAATGTTAATTAATATAAGCTGCTTATAAATATATTTTTATATATTTCTATATTTCTCAATAGGCTACAACCATAATCTTATGCAAAAAAATGATGCTTCTTCTTCCGCTGGGTTAGGAAAATCCATATTCCAAGAGAGAATGGTGAAATTTTTTGGATACAAGAGTTCATATAAACTCTATTACTATCATTTTGAAGATTGCCAAAAACAAAAATGTATGGAATTTTTGTTAGAAATTCATTACTTATTTTGTTTTGGTAGGTCAAAGGGTCAAGGCCTAACCAATCTAGAAAGTCCTCTAGATTAGTTTCAATTTTTTCTCCTAAATGTAAAGTCCTGTAAGGTCATTTTATCGAGTTGTAATTGGTGTTGATCGAAGATAGACTGAAGAATCAGTCTGTGATGCGCAAAAGAGTTAGAGAGACAGAAAGTTCAGCATGAAACTGATCAATCTGGGTTTCATCAGTTTAGGACTGACAAGTTTGGGACTTCATCAATTTTGGAACTCATCAGTCTGGGACTGACCAATCTGGAACTCGCCAGTCTCAGAATATAACACTTGCCAGTCTAGGGATCGAAGTTCGAACTCATGACGTTAGCCAATATGGACTTGTCAGCGTGATGACACTAGCATGGAATCTTAGTTCCAATCCCCGCACATAGAGACAAGAAGAATCGTCTGAGGAATGGTACTGACAAGATCAGTAAGCCCAAGACTTCAGTCTAGATTCCTTGGACTGATCATGTTACCGTTCTGACGAAAAGCTGAAAAAGAAGCTGAAGATGAAACCAGTCCAGAAAAAGCAGTGGACTGAGGGTCCCAGCTCAGGATGAGGTGATACCTTCAAAGGCCATGCGATCCAAGTCACAATTCCCGTTCCAGGCAACCGTGAGGATCAATTGGCAAAGATGACAAAGAAGAGGAAGAAGACTGCAACGGAACTGGAAGCTAAGGCTAAGCTAAAGGAGAAGAAGAAGGCCAGAATAGAGGCGGAGAATGCTAGAGCCGGAGTGCAAAAGAAAGCAAAGCAGGCCGCCTTGGATGCCAAGATGGCGGCCTGTGATGAAGCTTTTGAGAAGATAAAGGGTGATGCATAGGCCAAAAAGAAAGAGATGGTAGAGATTCTAGCCCGATCCATCAAAGGGAAGACTCATGCGACTAAGGCTGATATTCCTTTTATTCCAGATGTCAGGGGATCCTCTAAGCTGGCAATCCAAGAGCCATTCCAAGATTTTCCCACAGATCTCCATGACATCATGTCCGATGAAGCGTTCAATCGCTTGTTGGAAGAGATCACTCAACAGGATGTTGATGTGCTTGACCTGGTGGATCATTATGAGGGAGGAGAGCAGGTAGCTGCGCAAGGGAAAGTTGACCATGCTAGTTTTAATGTTGAGGGAGTTGTTCGGGCGACCACCCCGGTAAAACTAGTGGAGTCAGAAGTGGAGAAGGAGATGGTGGTTGTGCCTGCAGTGCAAGGGATTGCAGGCACCTCTGAACTTGTGCCGCATGATCATTTATCAAAATTTGATCTTTCTGTGCAGGAAGAGGGTCGCACATCAGTCCAAGGAAAGACCAGTCCTTTAGCTCAAGGAAAACCAAGCATGTCTGATATAGTAGAAGTTGAGACTAAGGATAAGCCTGAGGATGAAGAGCCTGAAGATGAGGAGTTTGAGGATTCAGAAACTGTGGCATCCTTGGGACTGCAGACTGAAATCAAACATGTTGATGCATGGTTCCACTCCATGGTCTTCCACATCCAAGATTTTCAGCAAAGAGGATCACAAACTGGTGTCCACCTCTCCCTGAGTATGCTGAAGACAATGAAGATATTTTCTACTAGGCGAATGTGATCACCCAACAAGTGGAGGAGCAGGTGGATAAAGAAATAAAAAAAACTACACCGGATATCTACAAGACTCAGAGATATTGACACAAGAATTTCGAAAGTGGAGAATTTTTTATTTTTTCTCTCACAACTTGAGTCATGAAGAGAGGGATATCCTCAAGGCCAAATGGCCCTCACCTTTTAGAAATCTAAAGAGCAATGGGCTGACATGTTCATTAGTCGAGTTAAGGAAATAACCAGACAACGAACTGTCAAGCAAGTGAAAAGAAGGCTAAGATCTATCAAGGCACTCATACTGGTGTCTAGCCAGACTGATTTCTCTCCACTGAAACTAAAGAAGAAGAAGGATCATGAAATTGATGGTCAATATCATCAGCTCAGGCGTCTTCGAACTGGTCCTGAGCTGATATACAATTTCAATGAGCTTCAACTGAATATAGAGCTCCCACCGTTAAGGGCTACCCCTCATCTAGCTGCCGAAGCCATGTTGCGCTCCTTGGAACTGGAGCACATGGCAGAGGAATATGAAGCAGCTCGAGCACGCCATGAAAAAGAAATAGAAGAGAGGAGATGGTGGACAGTCCCATCTGCCCCCAGGTTCCCATTGTGTTGGGGAATCCCGAGTTTGAATGGCATGTTATTGTTGATGAGCAACCATCCACTTCCCTGAGTCTATCCGAAGCACCACTAAACAACGAGCAACTGCTGGCTCATATTAACAATATTGTTGCAGAGCAAGTCCAGAGACAAGTGGACTTTGCCAAAGACAAGCTGAACAAAACAATCGGTGAGAAAATGGATACAGTGACCTCTACTGTGACCACCTTTTGGGATATGGCCAAAGTGGTGGAAGAGCTCAGGAGGAAGCAAGATGAATAAATAAGGAAACCCGAGGAAGAGCGACCGAGGCTTCAAGATGAAAAAATGGAAAAGAGAGAAAAGCGTGAGGAAGCTGACAGGCAAAAATGCAAAGCTGACATGGCCAAGCTCGCGAACTTAATTGCCTCCTTGGGAGATATAGCCAAACTCACCGGCTCCTCCTCTGGATTGAAATGAATGGTCCTCTTCCTGTTCTTAATTGCAAAGTCCTGGCTGACCTCATCATTGTACCCTGACCCTTCATTTTGTTGTATAGATTTTTGTAACGTAGACTCATAGTTAGTTTTTCAGTGTACTTGTAAACGAACTCATCATTAATGGAAAAATAGAGTTGTTAATGACAAATCTTGTTTGTCCAACAAAGAGTCATATTTTTTTAGGTTGAACTTACACAATCTAGTGGAATCAACATCTTTTGCTCTTACTTATGATTTTGATCTATTTTTGATCGAGCAATATCTCTCCCAGTTTAAGGGGAAAGATCCTAAGTAGAGTAGACTAAGTCTAAGGCGATACTTTCCATGAGTTTATAGTTTGATAGATTTTTTTTTATTTTTTTGTAAAAACTTGAAAAGTCAGTCACTCCTTCGAGTCAGGGCCAGTTCTCGTCATCTCCTGACCTAATGCCGTTGGAGCCAACCGTATTGACCACAACTTCGACGCTCAAGAGTTCTGACTCGGCTAATCACCATATGGTGGAACAAGACTTAGTGTTCTTCACCCCGTCGGAGAATCAATCCCACTCTCCCATCTCTTTTGATGATCAAAATCCTAATAAGTGTTGCCCCAAAGACGAGGCTGGTGATGGGTCTTATAGAACAACGAAGGTTAGGGTTTTGGAAGCGGGATTAGAAGATGATCCGGAGGCCAAGAGAGCTAGGATGGTGTCTGGAGGGGAGTTTGAAGGCGAGACATGCAAAACTAAGTTGGTTGAGCTTGAGGCTATTGAGGAAATGACTACTTTGCGTTTGGCTGGAAGTTTGTCGAACTTCACTGGTAAGAGAAAAATAAGTCTAAAATTGATGCCTTAATCTCTAGGCTCAAAGGTGAGAAGGTAGGAATGAAAAGTGGTACCGGTGTATCTAATAAAGTTATTGAAGATCTAAAGAAATCTAATGGTAGTAATGGGGATGGAGGTGTTATTGAGGTTGAGGGAGAAAAGGGGCATACAGGAGATGTTAAGAGAAGAGGGATAAGTCAATTGAAGGTGAAAGAGAGTGGTGGATTGTTGAAGTTATTATATGAAGTGAAGGATGTTCTTGTAGATTCAGAAGAGAACCGTGAGGAAGAAGATATTATGGAGACAACTAAGAAATGCGGTAGACATGCTCTAGCACTACCAAACACACACATATAACAACATACAAGCATATCCTTACCAAATCTTAACCAAATGCAATTAAATTTGAAATGAGGTTTCTTGATCTTACATCTAAGATCATAAACATCTAAAGGACACTAAATGGGAGGTAAGAAAGTGTTACTTGAAGAAGAAATTTCCATATTCGACAGAGTTTGAAAAACGACTTTATGCTCCTCTTTTAGCTTTGCATTTTGTAGATTTGAGCTCTTCTCCTTGCGTAGCTTCCAAATATTCAAGCTCCAGCCCAATTCATCAAGGTGTTCGATTCTAATGTGACTTGGATTACACTACTTTTGGTGCCAATAGATAGAGGTGGTGATGGAGGTAAGGACTATGCAAAAATGGGTGTGATTTGGGGGGTTTTGGGTGATTTATGGGGCTGAAATGGTGGCTGTTCTCTTGGAGCTTCAATGGTGATTTTCAGATCCAGAGAAATGAAGAGGTAAGGTGGTGTTGGTCGAGCAAGAAGGAGAAAAAGGAGAAGGGTTGGTGTGCTAAGTTGATTTTCCATACATAAATCTAATGATTGTGCCTCTTTTCAGCTTTAGTTACTAGTATGCCCTTATTTCTTTACCAATAAACTTGTTTCATGTTCATTTGATCATGCCCACACTTGTAATATCCCACTGATCGCTAATTATTTTGATTAGAAATTTAGCTAAAGCTAATAATATAGCGGCAAATAAATTATTGAACCCAGAGGAGTGAAATATCGAAAAAACCTATATACTAAAACATAACTTCTTGTAACATTGTTTAGGGAAATTCAAAAGTGGGGTTTTGGACTTTCAAAAAAAAAAAAAATTTGGAAATTAAAATGGGAACAAAAAATTAAAAATACTTTTGGATTCAAATACGGAAAACACAGATCCCAGGATTTTCTACCTATTATGCCTTACATGTAATGATGAATAGATTAACTGCCAATTTAATTCTTTCTCGTAGTGGAACATCAGAAAACTATTATGAATTTCTAGTTCAGATAATTCACAAATTAGATTAATTATTTATCTCTACCCTTTCGGTCTTGAGAAAATATAATTAACTGCTTAAACCTACATATTTATTCGTATAATCTATTTCTTTCCTTTCAGACAAGAGATCAGTTTATATTATGAAAGATCTTTTCCATTTAAATTTATTACCTTTTGATTCTTTAAATACCAACTAATCAATCCTAAGATGTGGCCAGTAAATTAAGATTGTGAATTAAACTCTAGCATTCATAAACTATAATAGAAAAGACACTTTAATTCAATTAATCACATAGGCAGGCATAACAGTTCGAAACTCTAGAATCTATTGAGAATTTAGTTACACATAATCATAATAAAGATCATCAATAAATGATAAAACCTGTATTTGACTTGCATAAGTAAACTCGAACGTAGAATTGATGCAGGAATTTCTACAAAATAAAACTTCAAAGCCGACTCCAAATTATAACTGCTACTTGAAAATTCAATTTCTCAATAATAATGCATAAGTCCCAATTTTCGAAACTAAGGGCTATTTATAATGGTGGTAAGTGTATCCAATTAGGCCTAGGAGACAAGATATAGGTCTATGTCTAAGTCTCGATCAAATCATTGCTTCATAGAATTGGCGTTGACCGACGTGATGCCACATCGACCGACGTGGATTGCTCGCTTCGATCCCCACTTTGACCTTACATCGATTGCTGCTGGCAAGTGGACATCGACCGACGCGGGTTGGCATTGATCGATGTGGAATTTCTTGCGTCGGTCCTGCATTAGACTTTCCTCGGTCGATCTAGATATCTTCACGTCGACCGATGCGAGTCTGCGTCGGTCAAAAACGAAGCTCCCACGAGCCTTATCCTCCGTACTTAGCCAAATTCAACCTTAAACCTGCAAAACACACCACCACGAGCATAATACGTGCGAAAACCCTTTCATGCATGATAAAACAAGTAAAATACCTTAAAAACAACTAAAACAATCAAAGAACTCATTGATAAATTAGTGAAAATACGAACTTATCACCCACTCAATTTATTTACACCTCAACTAGGCTTGGGTTTGATTTTTTTTTTAGTTGAACCCAATAACTTATACATATAGCTAGGACAATAAAATTCATAAGCCCAACAAGAACATGTTCACTCAAATACATGAAGTTCAATAAGAAGAGTATTATTATAAATATTATAGATGGGCCGAAACTCCTCAAGCCAATTTAGTTATTGTGGTTGAGAATTGTAAGGAATGGGCCGGATAAATCGCTCTAATAATTTTCTCGTTATCGCATGCGATTAAAATAATAAATTAGGAATCTTAAATTTTAAATCCCTTATGACAATTGGTGTCGACGTGGCATTCGAGTAATAATAATAATAATAATAATTTCTGCTTTGTATTTATTTAGCATAGAAAAATAGCAAAAAGTGCGGGGTGTTACATCGGGCGTCTTCGAACTAGTCCTGAGCTGATATACAATTTCAATGAGCTTCAACTGAATATAGAGCTCCCACCGTTGAGGATTACCCCTCCTCTGGCTGTTGGATGCAATGTTGCGCTTTTGGAAAGTGGAGCACATGGCAGAGGAAGATGAAGTAGCTTGAGCATGCCAAGAACAAGAAATAGAAGATAGGAGATGGTTGATAGTCCCAGATGGCCCCCACATTGTGTTGCGGAATCCCGAGATCGAATAGCTTGTTATTGTTGATGAATATCTATCCACTTCCATGAGTCTATCCGAAGCACCACTTAACAACGAGCAACTGCTGGCTCAGATTAACGATATTGTTGTAGAGCAAGTTTGGAGACAAGTGGACCTTGCCAAATAAGAGCTGAGCAGAGCGATCGATGAGAAAATGGATACGGTGACCTCTACCATGACCACCTTTTTGGATATGGTCAAAGAGGAGGAAGAGCTCGAGAGGAAGCAAGACGAAGAAATGAGGAAAGTAGAGAAAGAGCGACTGAGGTTTCAAGCTGAAGAAATAAGAAAGAGAGAGAAGCGTGAGGAAGATAACATGCAGAAGCACGAAGTTGACATGGCCAAGCTCACGAACTTAATCGCCTCCTTAGGAGATATAGCCAAACTCATTGGCTCCTCCTATGGATCGAAATGATTTGTCCTCTTCCTGTTCTTAATTGCAAAATCCTGGTTGACCTCATTATTGTACCTTGAGCCTTCATTTTGTTGTATAAATTTAGTACCTAGACTCATAGTTAGTTTTCCTTGTACATGTAAACGAACTCATCAATCCCACTCTCCTATTTTATGATGACCAAAACCTTCATGAGTGTTACGCCGAAGACGAGGCTGGTGATGGGTCTTATAGAATGACGAAGGTTAGGGTTTCGGAAGCAGGATTAAATGATGACCAGGAGCTAGGATGGTGCCTAGGGAGTAGGGGTGCTCATGAGCCGAGCCGAGCCGAGTAGAGCTAAGCTCGAGCTCGAGCTCGACTCCATATCTTTAGGCTCGAGCTCAAAGTAATTTTGTTAAGTTGAGCTCAACTCGAGCTCGGCTCGTATTTAATAATTTTCAAATATTTTAATAAATTAAATTATTAATTCACAAATATTCATACATCTTTGATTCTGAATATTTAAGAACTACAAAAACAAAGATCTTAATACATAATAACAAAATCAAAGAGATCAATTTATTTCAGATCTGAATGCATAACTTAAAATTGTAAAACAGTGCAAACAAAAATTTAATATTCAACCAACAATCACAAAATAATAGATTCCATACTACACAAAAGAAAATATGGAGAAATCCATTTTTGGATCTTGACAAAGACTAGTTGAAATCCAAAATAAAACTAACAAAAATGCAAATAGTGAATGAGACTTTGAACCCACAAGCTTCTAAGAAATAGAGAGACGCAACTCTCAGCAGAGAGAAATGTGGACGCCAAGATCTGGGGGAGAAAAGAGAAACGAGAGACTCGTGGCGGTCCGTAAAACTCACGGCTGCGAGAGAGATCGTTGATTCTGATGAAAGGGAGCGATGAGAGCAGCGTGAATCGTGTCTGTAGAAACGAGATTATCGCCGTCGCCGTGAGAAGAGAGAGAGCGCACCACTGTGTGAGAAGAAAGAGAGAGCACTGCGCCGTTGAGATACAATCGGAAATGAAGAGCTCTTATGAAAAATTTGAGTGGTGCGGCGTAAAAAGAAGAAAAATGAAATTTAGGGTTGCATTTTTTTAATTTTATAGTGAGGGTACCTAATGTAAATATTAAGAACTTATGGGAGAAAAATATAAATAAAAAATATAATTAAGCTCGTTTAGGCTCGCGAGCCTATCGAGCTGAGTATAACTGAGCTCGAGCTCGATTACTACTCGAGTCGAATTCGAGTTTTTTCGAGTCGATCCCGAGTATCTCACGAGTTGGCTCGGCTCATGAACACCCCTACCAGGGAGGAGTTCGAAGGCGAGACAGGCGAAACTGAGTTGGTTGAGCTTAAGGCTGTTGAGGAAATGACTATTTTGCATTTGGTTTGAAGTTCGTCGGACTTGAAAAGTAAGTGGAAATATGAGTCTAAAATTAATTTTTTATTCTCTAGGCTCAAAGGTGAGAAGGTAGGAGTGAAAACTGGTACCGGTGTATCTGATAAAGTTATTGTAGATCCAATGAAAGCTAAAGGTAGTAATGGGGATGGAGGTGTTATTGAGGTTGAGGGAGAAA
>JAPKLW010000053.1:780856-796812 GCA_026898455.1 Plectranthus barbatus | reverse complement strand
AGTTATTGAATGAAGTGAAGGATGTTCTTGGAGATTCAGAAGAGAAGCGTGAGGAGAAAGACAATATGGAGACAACTAAGAAATGCGGTAGGAGTTTCCCAAGAGTGAGATGGTGGCCCACCGATGGCGAGGACTGGAGTGATGAGCTTTCATAGAAAAAATTGAAGTCTCTTTTGTGTAGCTCAGTGGAATCACTTAGAGCCTGATGTGGTGGGTTTCTAATGACTTTTGTTTGCCCCCTCTTAAGCCACTTTTGTGTAGGGAATCATTTTGTATGTTAATTGGTTAGATGACTTTGACCACACCAAAAAGGGTGAAATTGTGATGAAATTTGATATTAGGATTTCCTTACTTATTTTGTTTTGGAGGGTCAAAGGTTCAATACCTAACCAGTTTAGAAAGTTTCTAGATTAGCTTCAGTTTTTTATCCTAAATTTAATGTCCTGTAAGATCTTTTTATCGAGTTGTTATTGGAGCTGATCGAAGACAGACTGAAGCATCAGTACGTGATGCACAAAAGACTTAGAGAGACTAAAAGTTCAGTATGAGACTGATCAGTATAGGACTGACAAGTTTGAGACTTCATCAATTTTGGAACTCATCGGTCTGGGACTGACAAGTCTGGAACTTGCCAATCTCAGAATATCAAACTTGTCAGCCTGGGATTGAAGTTCAAACTCATGATGTCGGCCAGCATGGACTTGCCAGCCTGACCACACCAGCGTGGAATCTTAACTCCAATCCTCGCGCATAGAGACAAGAAGAATCGTATGAGGAATAGTACTGACAAGATCAAACTTTAATATTGGTGATTTCTTAAAGTCTGTAATCCCATGACTTCAGTCTAGACTCCTCGAACTGATCAATTTATATTCGAACTTATCATGCTGTCGTTCTAACAAAAAGATGAACAATCACAGTCCAAGTCAGAAAAAGCGGGAGTAGGTCCTAATTTTTTTTAAAAAAGCAACATGTTGCGCAAAGAATTGAAACATCAGATTGGACAACATTCTATGTGTCTAAATGACTCTATTTTAAATCTCTAGACCTTCGTCTATAAATAGCCGAGGACTTCAAGAGATTAACAAACTTAACCTTCAATTTTCAGAGAGCCAAAACGTTGTCAAGTTTTCAACTCAAAGTTAGAATTTTATTCAAGCTTTCTGTGTGTCATCTTCGTGAACACGAGACTCAGAACTATTAGTTCTTGAGTTAATTTTGGTGTTCTTTCTTTCCAAAAGAAAGAGCACAACAGTGAAGTATGCTCTGTACTTTGACTTTGACATGCGTCTAGCCACAAGATGATAAGTTCCGAGAACTCTAAAAACCTCAACTCCGACAACAATGAGGCTGCGTGGTGTTTCCACACCCCGAGAAGCTGCAAAGTGAAGGACCGAATAAAGGATCGGGCGAGTGATTTTGTGGATCAATGGACGAGGCATTCACCGACTAGAGATAGATCGTGGGAGCACCCTGTTGTATTCCATCACTTAGTGGATTTCCAGATTCTGTCTGAAGATTGGACGTAGGACCATTTAGTGTCCGAACCACTATAAATCCTTTGAGTCTTTTACTGCTTTATGTTTATAAGTTTACGTCTCTTAAAACTCAACATTCAAGTGTTGAAGTATATTTGAAACTGACTAACATCTATTCAATTCTCAAATTGAGCTTTGACAAACCAAATTGATACTAAACAACCAATTAGTATAAGTGCAAGTCTATCATGAAAACATTCCGCTGTGCAACATTTATATATTGTGATTTTGAGACCTACAAATATCAAAGTAAAAAATTAATTTATATATTTAATTATAAAAAATGAAACACAAAAGGAGTTTCTCAATTGTAAGTTTATATATTTTGAGTATCTATTAGTGAGGTGTCGCATTAGCGACTTCTTGGTGGTACTAAATATGAATTATTTAATTTAATTTAGTGATGCATTTATATCAATCATAATCGTCTCTTTTATATGATGTTGATTACTATGAAAAAGCAAAATGTTGATCACAACATCAATAATTGAAAGACCAATAAGCGTGATATTATAAAGAAGTTGCTAATACTCAATTATAATACTGTAAAACTAATACACATTATTAATGATTATGAAATTAAATGATACTAGTAAGTAATTAAAAGAATAATAGCCAAAAAATAAGTGTAGGTACGTCATGAAGAGGTCATTGAATATGTTGGGGGAGAAGAGAAGTAGCTTTCATTTCAACCACCACCAAACCAAAAACACAATCCTTTCCCACCTTCAACTACCACAATTTTCTCACCAAACACAATTTCCTTTAATTAATCATCATTTATTTCAACTTTATTTAATATTATCTCCCACCATTTAAAAAATCTATTTATTGTATATCATCTCTAGTTATTAATTAAATTCATAAGCTAACTAAAAAGACACTATTTTGATAGAAGCAATTCATCAAATCGTCCAATGTGGTGGCCCCCTTTTCACATCAAAAACTAATTTCAAATCTAAATTAATTTTAATCACTATTTGGTTTTGAGCTATATTCAATTAGATTTGATTTCGTTTGAAGATTTGTAATGATTTTTCTAGGGTTGAATATTAGATAAGAGATTACTTAATATCATCACATATAATTTGAGTTTGTAACCTTAACAAAATGATCCATAACTCTCATCTCATTGTTATTATTGATGAATATGTTATCACTACTCTTATATAATAAATCATACACGTACTCCCAAATTATTTATCGAATCTTAATTACATCAATACATTAGAAATTATAAAAAATCGAGTTGCAAACTTTATAGATTAATAGTTAGACTAGGAATACTTACCCATTTTCGAAAAATTATACAAAAAAGAAGAAGGTTGTAATGCCTTGACCTCAGGGCTCGAAGTCGGCCAGGTTACTCATCAATAGTTTGGCCTGACTTTTAAATTGACGGTAGAACTCACAAACTGACACAAAATTCTTTTCACTGTGCTTTGTCTTCACTTTCACGTACTCTGAGAAACTTTCCGGAGTCACCCATCTTAGTTATACACAGGTAAGCACGCTTAATATTGGGGTTTTCTTAAAATGAGTGTTAGAAAATATATTATAACATGTTGGTATGAATAGAACCTATTAAATATTTTAAGCCATTCTTAGTTATATAGTCTCATTTATGTAAAGCCTTATAATCCCTCTCATTATGATAAATTTGGTTCATTCATGTATCATCTACTTAACTAATGGAAATTTTATCAAAGTCGCTCATTATCCATACTTCTTTTATATTAGAAATTACTCACTGAGTCACTATAGAGGTTTATCAGTTTTGAATAATGTTAAACGATGTCGTGGTATAAAAGAATTGAGCATGGGACATCGAGGTTTCATGTGTCCATGTGGATTGGATTTTTTAAATAAGGTATCCCAACACGAAAAAGCCAGCGTGTAGGAATAGATGCCAAGTCTTTAAATTCTTGAAAAAAATATTGAAAAGTCATGTTTTTCTTGTCGGTTTTATATTATGTAAGAAATGGCTAGGACATTTTGAAGAAAGGGTCAAAAATATGCCAGAGATATTTATTTCCAAGTTAATAATGGTGCTTGTACTTATTATTTCATTATTAAAACTATTTATATGTATTAAATATTTTATAATACTTATTAATTTATTATAATTTAAATTAATTTTATAAGTGCAGTTCTAGAGAGTTTATCTCACAAATTAGGGTATCGAACATGACTCCAACAAAACAAAGACATGGACTAAGAAAGGGAAACGTGGCTAATCTTTAAAAAGTTTAATTTTTATCACAAAACAATTAAGTGGGAAGGAGAAATATAAAAAGCAGAGACTTTACAAGGATGGCCTCTACCTACCTACCTACTCATCAAAACAGAGGGAGGCTGGTAATGGTAGTCCATCATATTCATATTCATATACATACACATACACATACTAATTTAATTAATTTAATATTACACAGATTCAAGGGACAGTAAATTACATGTTTACCCCCACCAGGACTTACTTCCTTTTTTCCCCATCCCATTAATATTGAAAAAAGAAAAAAGAAAAAGAAATATATTCAAACCTACCCAATGCAATTTGAATGGTTGTTGTATCTAACACTTGTCCGCTTTGGGACCTTTCGGGGTGCCTTCGTAATTTTGTAAAAATAACAGGACCAATCAACAATTACATGAAAAAAAAAAACAAAAAAAAACGACCGAAATAGAAATTTGGGGAAGGGTAAATTTGGAAGCCTAATCTCCGCCGGCGGAGGACGACGGCGTCCACGGCGTCATATCCATGGGGTAGCTGCCCAGAACTCTTAAGAAGGACGTGAACTCCTGCACCTCTGCGAGTGCGTTCTGCGCCCTCACGTCGGCCATGGAAGCCTCGAAATCGACGTAGAACATATACTCGAAGTGTTTGGCGGTTCCGACGTTGGCGTCGTCGACGAGGCGGATAGGGCGGTGGCGGTGCGGCCGCGACTCGATTTTTGTGAGGCTGATGTTGCGGAATGCGAAGGCGGAGAGCACCTTGAACAGAACGCTGGTCCCCTTCTCATGCGCAAACACGATGCTCGTTTTGAACGGCCGGTCGGTCCGCGGGATTATCGGTTCGCGAGCCAGCATCACGAACCGGGTTACGTTGCCCGAGTCATCCTGGATCCCATCGGCCAGGATCTGAAGCCCGTACAGTTCCGCCGCACGCGCCGACGCGATCGCCGCCGTGTCGCGGAGATCGTTCATCGCGATGTACTCGGCGGCGCCGGCGGTGTCGTCGACCGCCTCGCGGATCACGTTCAGCCCCATTTTGGTGAGCGTGTGCTCGCATTGGGATAGCGCCTGCGGGTGACTGATCACGCGCGTCAGATACTCTTTCCTCACGCCGGGGAGGGCGAGGAGGCAGTGGTGCACGGGCAGCTGCACCTCGCCAACGATGTGGAGGCGGTGGCGGAGGAGGAGGTCGTAATTCCGGTGAATAGAGCCGCCAAGCGAATTCTCCACCGGCAGCACAGCTCGGTCGGCGATCCAGAGCTCCACAGCTTGGAATGCCACTTCGAATTGATCGCACGGAATCGCCTCACAGTTAGGATAGGCCTTACCGGCGGCAGCTTCACTGTACGCGCCGGGGACGCCCTGGTAGGCGACGCGGAGCTGCGCGCCGTGCATCGGCGCGGGCGACAGGTCGGCGATGCTAAGCGGCTTAGGTAGCGGCGCCGGCGAATTGGATTGATCCTTGATAGGAACGAGGTCGAGCGTGGGGTGGCCGTTGACGACGGAGACGCCGTCGGCGCTCTTCTCGGTGTCCTGCTGCTGCGACTCCACTTTGCTAGCGAGGATTGCGCAGGCGCTCTGCCACTCGTAGCGGGCACGGCCCGACCCGAGACTCAAACCGGTGCCAGTGGCCGGATTCAAACTAGAATTGACGTTAGCGGAGTCGAAGCGAGAGACGCATTGGATAAGCCGTCTCGCGGAGGCGACGCGGTTGTGAGCACCCGGCGGCAACGCCGTCCGGATTAAGGATTTGAGATCTACGCCGGTAGGATTAAACGAGTGCATGGTCGGAGAGAGGAGGGGATAAAAATGTCAAAAAATAAATAACAATATTTGTGTTTTCGTTGTAAAGCTTGTAGTTCTCCCTGAACATCCAAGCTGAGGCACCGAAAAGAGCAAAGGGGTTTTTATATAATGAAATCTTGTATTGGGCTGTCAAATCCCACACCTACCCCTGGTCAATTTCTCATTTTTCATTTTCATTTAAATTATATATACCAATCCATATTGGGATTGGTCCAAATTCATTCACACCCTTCAACAAATAATTTGTTTTTGTACATATGCATAATTGGCGACCTCAACTCTTTAGTCTTTAATATAATTTGCTATTTTTTTCATTTATCTAAATTACTTTAATGTACCTACATTTTGTGAAATTTACACACAAAAATGAGCCAGTTTCAAGGACTATATATTTATTGTTTTTTGCAGTGTAACAAAATTATTAATTTCTATAATAAATGTAAATGAAAATACGACGATGTGCGATTAATTGAGTTTGTAGTGGCTACCTACGTTACATTGTGGCAGGCTGATGATATTTAATTATTCGTGTCAATTAAATACAGCTTGCTGGAATCTTTACCTATATCATTGTTCATTTTAGCAGGCATGGTGTTTGGTGAGATGGTTTTTTTTTTTTAATTATTATTAATAATAGCAGCTTACTACTTATTTAATCAATCTATCCATAATTAGATAATCCGACCTTGGTTAATAATTCATGGTTGTGTGTAATAACGAGAAAACGTGACCCAGTTTAAGTGTCCAAAACCTACCTCTTAATGGCTGTCTATACCGATAATGATTATGTCAAAACGTAACAGATTTAGCTCACTTAATTTGTGATCTTTGCAAAACTGAGATTAGCTCACTTGGTTAGGGTTGGTAGGAATTCATTAAGGTTTCATATATGAAAAAGTGTATCCTTTCATCACTGAGTTTCGAGGTCGAGGACCATCAATAATTGTGTTGTTAATCCGGTGGAGGATGAGTTGCATAAGCCCACAGATTAGTTTAGCTTATAATTCTCTTGAATAGTAATATACAAATTTTGAAGAGATCTCATCCCTTGCTAATTTTTTTTGGTATGTGTTTAATTGTTTTCGTTTCCAAGTAAAAGTTGGGCATTCAAGATTAATTAGGTAATTACTTATTTCCTTGGAATTAAGCAATGAGGAGAAACCAATCTTTCGAAACAATATATACTTTTACGCCAAATGATGAAGAATCATATACGTACAAGTTATTTCTTTCCTTAATTTGCTCAAAATATGCCCTTTACTTTCCCCCATCTTCTGAAATTCCCTTCACGTTTCATGATTTCAACGATTTTGCCCTTTTTAATAATAAAAAATTTATGTTTCTATTACCCCCACATTTCATGAAAAATGTTTTATTCATTTTTATAAATAACAGCGATGCACACAAATTCCCCCACAATATAAGAAATTTTGAAAGTGGCTGAATTCTTGTAATTTTCCTATAGTTTTGTAGGAAACACAGACATCGTTTCATTAATTAATTAGTAATTTACTTTCGTCATAGCATTTTCTTGAAGCTTGTTATACCTTTTGGTCAATGATAGGATGGCTCAAGTTTATAAACTATGAAAAGTATTCTAAACTATTGATTAACTATAAAAAATATCTTATTGTTTTCTCTTCCCTGAATTATATTTTAATATTTTATTTTGTCAATTAAAATACTTTCAACTATAAAAAATATCCTAAATTTCTTTTCATTACTGAATTATACAATAATATTTGATTTTATCTATTAAAAATACCATCAATTGTTAATGATGTTAAAATTTTAATGAATCATAAATTAAAGAGTTGGTCTCCTGAGAGACGGTCTCACTATTTTATTATTGTGAGACGGACCTTAATACATCATTTCAATAAGTTAAATACATCATTTCATTTTTAAGAATTACATTATTTGCAACAAAGAAATACATCATTTCATTAAACTCATATCACAATAAAAATGGTGAAACATCATTTGCACTAAAGAAATACATTATTTCTTTAAATTTGTCTCACAATAAAAATGATGAGACCGTCTCATCTGAGACTTTGCCTAAATTAAATAATGCGTGACATTTCCTTTTCTTTGGTATATATGTGGCATATATTGTATTAAGATTTTAACACCATTAGTGATGTCGGGTATTTTTAATTGGTAGAATCAAACATTAAGGTATAATTCAGTGATATGAGAAACTTTAGGATATATTTCATAGTAGAGGGTATTTTTAGAGAACAAAATGAAATATTATGGTATAATTCAAGGAAAAACAAACATTAGGATATTTTTCATAGTTAATCAATACTATGAGGTATTTTTCAAAGTTTTCCCTTAATTAATACACTTATCTATGTTTAAGCATCTCACACGTGAGCTATTCCTCTCCTAAAAATCGATTTTTATAAAGATTGAATTAATCCGTATAAATTAAAGTGCACGAATCATTTTGTTATATATGTTGAGATAGTATTCCTTACAATGTGGCTTTCTAAGGATGAATGAATTTTGATACTCTAATATTTGAGAGTTATATATTATCAAATTTAAACACCTCAAAATCTTGATTATTTTTTCAATTTGTATTTTCTTTAATGGCACAGTATAAAATATATTAAACGCGACATACAAAATCTAAAAGACATTAGATTTTTCTATTAAAATAAAATAAGAGAGAATTCACATTTTGCTGACAGCTTAGAGAAGCCGATAGCTTATGCCACTAATCATCTTAAATTCTAGAAACCATTGACTCTCACCCCAGTTCTTAATTATTTTTAATTTAGCATCACTAATCAGTAGGTTTAACATTTCCTATTCCCAATTCTTCAATCCAAAATAATCAAAAACAAAATCTCAATTTCATTTTTTTAGTGGCAAATATTTTAAGCATCTAAACTTTTTATTTTGTTGTAGATGCTTATACTATAGTGGTGAAACATATTGATTTCGAGATTCATGAAATATCTACCTAGGTGTGCGAGTTAAAATAAATTATATTTCTATTATAAAATAATAATATTAATGTTAACATTCGAAATATATATATGTTGATTTTATTTGATTTAATATTAGATACATTTATGTGAGCCTACGAGAAGAGTTTTATTCAACACGCGGCAACAACAAAAGTAGGTGAACCTTTTGAACACACATATTGCCAATATATTATAAAAAATTGAAAAAAGGGCACCAAAGATTTACACCTAGATATCTAATGCTAATATTTAATTACGTTTCTTTGAAAAAATCGCAATCTCTTTTATGATGGATCAACAAATACTTCTGAAAGAGTAAATTGTGATTAATTATAATGGTCCTATTCTTTTTATAAAAAAATATTAATTTAAATTCACGTTCATAAAATCTCCGAAATTCATTAATTTATTTTGCCAAAAGTGAATTGCAATCGGATAAGAATATTCAAACTGGCATGAATTTAAATATAGTTTTGATTTATAGTAAAATAATTTTCCAGAGGAGGTTGGCGTTGAAACGTTCAATAAAGAGTTGGTAGCTAGCTAGTGTTTTGACAAAAGATATTAGAAAATTGAAGCAAAATGCAAATTTCGTAAAATATTATTTACCCCGTATATGCGTATACACGTTTTTTTTTAATTGGAAGTATCCACGCAAAAATACACTAGCGCCGTCATCTTCAACTTGACACGAATTTAATATGATATAAATGATTTGGGTCGATCTTTTTTTAGATCAAACTCACGAAACCCAATTATTGGATTTGGATCAGTTTTGAATTGACCCGCGAAACTTATAATATAACCACCAATGAAATTAATCAATTAATTAAATATGAAAATTGGAATAAATAAAACCTAAAAGCCTAAAAATGAAAAACCATAGTTTTCACAATTCCACTTTGTTTTGTTGGTTTGTTGCTAGGAACTTGGAAATATGAAATATATAAATTTTAAGACTTCAAGTATGAATTATATTAGTGATTTCGTGTTAAACATGTCATTTTCGTGTTAACTCATTTAGATTAAGGTTAAATTAAAATTAATATTTTCGCCATAATTAAGCAGATCATTTCGAGTCACTTTTGGGTTGACTCAAAAAAACAAGTCGTGTTCGGATGGACTTTTATGATCCAATAAAATAAATGAGTCGGGTTCAATTTGACGTTTAGCGTGTTAATATTGTATCACAACACAACCGAATCGCCACCCCTAAATTATATGATTATTTCAATCTCAATGATTATATATTAAAATAATTTCTAAAATTGACATCTATATATATATATTAAAACAATACCGTAAACAATTTATGGAAATATTCACTTACATTAAATGGTCATTAATTTAAGTACTCAATTCATTAATTAGTGTGTTAAATATTCTATAATTATGTTTTTTCAATTTTTCAGAAAGAAAATAAGTAAGATTTTAACTATATATTAGTAAATATTTATAAATCAATTAGATTGATTTTTCCTTAATTATTAA
This sequence comes from Plectranthus barbatus, assembly GCA_026898455.1. NCBI lineage: Eukaryota > Viridiplantae > Streptophyta > Magnoliopsida > Lamiales > Lamiaceae > Plectranthus > Plectranthus barbatus. Next base: position 786,758 of record JAPKLW010000053.1, on the reverse strand, counting down.
TATTCTAGAATCAATCTATACATTATTAGGGAAACATGTATACATAAATAAGAAATCAATTAGATTAATTTTACTTAAATTATTATTTCTAATTACACGCGTCAATTTTTAACTTTAAGAAAATATGTATTAAATTGTATCAGATTGATTTTAGGGAATTAGTGTACACGTTATTATTTTCTAATTGAATCATTAGGGAATTAGATCGTACAACAATAAATATTTGAATTATTATTATTATTATTATTATTATTATTATTATTATTATTATTATTTTAATGCAAATAACTATAAATATATTCTCATATTATAAGAAAATTAGGGGTACACAAACTAAGTCTTCAAATTAATCTATATATTTTAGGAAAATATATATAAATCAATTAAACTATATATATATATATATATATATATATATATATATATATATATTGAATTAGATCCATTTTTGGAAATTAGCGTACAACAATACTATGTTTATTAGGTGAAGATTATTATCCTAATAATTATTCTCAATCTATATTCATTAGGGTACAATATACACTCCCCAAATAAGATGATATTTAATAAAATCTTAATACATAAATTAATTCTAAACAATAAATCTTACCTAATGAAATGATAAGATTAACGAAAAAATAGGATAATTTATTTTGTTTTGGAAACATTGAATTACATTTAAGTTGATGATCCAATACATAATTCATATATTCAAGAATTCATATTTAGAAATGATTTTCCTAAAATCATAAACTCAAATCATGGGATTTGATTTAGATTCCATAAAAATTAAAGTTGTATACTATACATTATTAAAACAAATATCACTATAAATACTAGATCATATATTGAGAATATGAAACAATCATTGACATTTTCTTATAGCTTTGTGATGGTGCTTATAGAATTAGAGGTGAAAAAGAATAATGTTCTACTTTGAGTAGAATATCATTATTGTGGAGATGAAAGATGCGAATACGAGATGAAATGTTATACTATTTTGCAGGTTATGTTACAAATTGTGGGGGTGATCAAAGTTGTAGATATTATCATAATTTTATATTTTAATAGTCAAGATTTTTTTGTATATCTTTTAATATTCATGTTCATTGTGTAGCCTTCTAAAAGAAAATCGATGTAATTGTCGAATGAGATGAATTTAAAAAAAATAAAAAAAAAAGTCATCAATGTCTCTTTTTTTATTATTATTGTTCCATTTACCAATTTTTTTGTGTTATTTTTTTGTTGTTCATCTTGATAAGTTCTATTGTTATGCAAGTTTATAGTAAAAAAGAATAAGATCTAATGTATTATTTTGAGTGTTTAGTAGTATTACCAATTGAATAGATTTGAAGCAAAATCTAAGAAAAAAAAATTTAACATGAACTAAAAGTTTAACATTAGTACCAAAAATACTTTTATATTCCTCAATGATTTGAATACATAAATGCCATAATAATATTATGCATAATTTAATTAATTATTTGTTAACTAATTAAGTTAATTATTTAGACTCTTTTAATTTTTAATATTTACTCAATTTAGACCGGCCCTTAATTATTAAAGATTATTAATTTATATTGAGAATATAGAAAGTACAAATAATTTATGATTCAATAGTTCTCTTCAATTTTTATTATTTGAGTGTATTATATTTTTTATTTTACATCCATGATATGGAATAAGTCTCATATGCTTGAATATAAAAAAAATTAATTAACGTAATATTAAATAAATTAATAAAGAGATCGAGAACCAAGTTATCATCCATAAATTAAAAATGATCAAATCAAAAATAATTTTGGCTTAATCTCATTATCTGTATTTTTTTTTTTTCCCACTCCCTTAATCACATCCATTTTTTTTTACTATACTTCATTTTTATTTATATTTTTATTAATACAACTATGAAATATTTGTAGTAATCTTTATTTGGTTTTGAGATATTTTATTATTATATTTAAATATGTCTATTATTTTTTAATAACAAAGAATAACTAAAAATTAATCATGGGTTTATCTTTATGAAAGCCTAAAAATGTGTTAATTTATCAATAGTGTTATAACTAAGTGAGTATTTCATATTTCTACAATTAAACTAATACAACACAGTGATTGGAATATGTTGACCAATAAGACGTGGGTTCGAGATCATTGTGTGAATTTAAATAAAAATACAATATTTATAATACATCAGTCATATTAATCTATTGAAGTACTATGAGAAATATTAACCTCATTTTATTTTTTTAGCTCTAAAGTTGAAAACTCTAAATTAAGAGCATTCCCAAGATGAGTTACATCAATTGGAGATAGTGATTTTAGTTGTGATAATGATGGGCAAAGAAATATTGGATAATATTCACCAAATTTTTTTGTGAACCCTATAGAGGTAATGGCAAAAAACATGCATCATACTATATATCCTATTATATTTTCTAGCAACAATATTTTTCATATTTGCAAGATAGAGCCGTTTTTGCTCCAACAATGATATTGTTGATTCGGTGAATTAACACATGATGGATCGTAACACATTATGATATATTTATGTTAATACGGTATGTGTAAATTCGATGGACTAATGAATGTGTTGACTAATTTGCACATATTTAAATATATAATTTTTTTTAAATGTACAAGAATGTTGAAGAATGAGATACCCAAGGTGGGAATTCTTATTATGTTATGGAGAAATATAGTTCATTAAATTGGATTGTGCAACAAAACCGCCTTAATTATCACTAGGCTAATCAACCATGTTATTGAAGTTAATATACTAAACAGAAATAATTTGGGTGAAATTGTACTTCAAGCAACTTGAGATTGATAGTTTAATATGTATAAAGCATGCACCAATGCAAATATTTAAATATCTATTTAATGGTCACCCACTCGGGGCACAATGAAAACACATAGTTTGTGAACACAAGATCATGAGTTCGACATATACTAAGGATATCTGAGTGTGCAAGTTTTAAATCAATGCATTCTATTTTTTTAAAAAAAATGGGAGAGAAAAAAATATAAAAGACTGGAAATATAAAAAATTTCATTAATAAAATATTGAAAGTTTTTAATGCATTTAAAAATAATGAAAATTGATTAGTATTAAAAATTTTAAACTACAAAGTACAAATATAGTTTTGACTTGCGTGGAGACACTACCTCCCAACTTGAATAGTGAATTCCAACATAAAAAAAAAATTAATGCCTAAATATTTTTAAAATTAAAAATTGATTTTTAGACTTATGAATAAATTTTAAAAATTAATCGTTGTAAATATATAACATATATACTATATAAATAAATTATACTCCATTATCATACAACTTTATGAGTTATATATTTTTTTTGAATAAGTATACATTAATCTTAAACTCATACACACACTCACACACCCAAATGTGATTTATAATAAATCATCAAATTTAATATAAATAATTAAATTTTTTTCCACGCATCGCGTGGGTGCAACACTAGTATTCAATTAAATGTTAAACGCTAAATCATCTATGATCATATGGTCACAAGTTTGAGTATAAAAATGGACAGCTCTCCCTATTTAAATATACCCTAATTATTAAAAAAAAAAACCTGAATTATATCAAATATTATAGTAAATGATGCGGAAAAGGGAAGTGAATGTAATTTAATCGGCGACTTTTATATTTACAAAGATAAAAGACCGGAATTAATCGTCACCCTCCCACAACCAAATAAGGGTTGGTGAAAAAATGCTTTGTTAACATTCTTCTTAAACCCTTCAAAAAAAAAAAAAAAAAGCAGTCTTCTTAGTTCTTAAACATAAAGAAAAAGAAAATACCCTATTTGAATAATTCAATTCGTCGATATTTTCTCTTAGTTTGTTTCATATATCAATTTAGATCATATGTACTATTGCAATTATTAAATTTATAATTTCACAATATTGAATATGATATAGAAGTTGTTTGATCCTTTGGCAGGTTCGATTTCTTCAATTTTCTTATTATTAATTATTTATCATATGTTAGCTTATCTAAGTATGATTTTAAGGCTTAATCATAGAAACTATGTATAGTTTAAATATTTATATAACCTACATACTTGGTTATTTCTCAGATTTGAATTATTTACATATATTAGTATGTCTTTTTGAGTAATAAAGAGTATGGGTGATAATTAGGTCTGGTTCGGTTTTGCGGGTTGGGTTGCGATCTGATATTAAGATGTGATGTTATACATGAATTCAAACTCGATCAGTTTAATTTTTTTTGGCTCAGAAAAGTTAATCGAACACCAGGTCAACTCGAAAGTGATTCGAATAAATTTTTTTTCTCAATCAACATGACTTGTTAAACACGAAAATGATATTATTTTTAGGCTTTTAGGTTTTATCTATTTCAATTTTCATACTTAATTGATTAATGAATTTTATTGACGGGACATATATAAGTTTCACGCGTCGACTTGAAACTAGCACGAATACGGTACAATTTTTAATGGGAAGGTCTTGGGTTAGGCAGGCCTAAACGATTTAGGCGGGTTTTATCCATTAACCCGAGCTTTAAGCGGGTTTTATCCATTAACCCAAGCCCAAACCCATATAATATACCCTATTTGGGATGGGTGAACCCATTTGGGTAGGATAAAACCCGCCTAAACCGTTTAGGCCTGCCTAACGCAAGTTTTTGCCATTTTTAATTGAATTTTGTGAATTCGACCCGAGCCCAAAATAGTTTGACCTGACCCTTTAATATCGTGTTAGGTATTCTCGTATTGAATCGAAGATTACCACCAGTACTCCAAAGAAGGAGAAGACGGAGAGTATAAGACAATGATCAGCCGATGATATTTCTCAAAATTAGTTGATATTTTTAATTAGGAGAATTGTCGATCTAGGACCCAAAAGATAGTTAAATTGTCAATCCAGGACCCGAAAGATGATTTGTCAATCCAGGACCCGAAAGATCAAACAATTCTCAATCCAGGACCTGATATTGAGGTCCTGGATTGAGAATTGTATGATCTTTCGGGTCCTGGATTGAGAATTTTTGTGATCTTTCAGGTCCTGAATTGACAATTAATCTTTCGGGTCCTGAATTGACAATTAAACTATCTTTCGGGTCCTGAATCGATAAAACTCCTTTTAATTAATACAAACTTACGTTAACATACGCAAATATGATAATACACGTGCAATTTGCATGTCCATGTGCCCCACCTTTTCTTACGAGGAGAAAAATTCACACGTTTCACCTACTCCCTCGGTAGCGCATGTGAAATATGAAAATTACAAAAATTAGAAAATATTTTTTGTTTTTCTAGAGAGCAAACGTTCTATTTTAAAACCTTTGTCTTTTAGATTTAAAAGCGTTGTATTTTCTCTGCATAGACAATGATTATTATACAGAAGACAATGGCTCTATACAAAAAGATAACAACTAGAAATCGTTGTCTTTTCTTCCAAAAGAATATTAGTAAAAAAAATAAGTAATACCAAATGAGCCTCCACCATATCAGTATATATTTATTTAATATTTTTATCTGAATTGTAAATTCTACATATAAGTGAAATTTATTTATGAAAAATAAAGTAAGACTTGACAAGAAATGAATAGTGCACATCATTGGCAATCCTTGCCAAGCCCAAAAATCAAAGTGAATAACCAACACAATTATTTCGCTTCTACAATTCAAACCAGTGACCTTTTCTCTTCATCTTTTTCCCTCCCTCTATGCTTATTCACTCTGTTAACTTTTATCTGTTGAGATTTTTCCATTGAAGTATTGCAGGAACCCGACCTAGGTGGAGGTTTACTGTCAACCACCAACTTCAATGCAATCTCCATAACTAGAACCAAATAAATAGTACTCCCTCCGTCCCATCTCAATTGTCCCACTTTTCTTTTTCGTCCG
>JAPKLW010000053.1:743743-780456 GCA_026898455.1 Plectranthus barbatus | reverse complement strand
GGGACGGAGGGAGTAATAAACAGTAAGTGGGTACTTCAGCCCACATAAACTAAATTTGGTCGTCCACTCCTCTTTACATCTTTACCGTTAAGCAATTCCAAGTCCTTCTCTAAGAAAATTTTATTCGGTTTCAAATGCTGCACAATATAACTAAGAGTGTAAAGATGAAATAGAGCTTACCTTGGGCACGGGAGCAAACGTGCATTTGTGTCTAATGGAAAACCCACCCTTTGCAAGCTTTAAAACTACAGGTTGGCTATCGTTTGGGTGGTTTACCTAAAATAAATGCATACATTTGGATTAGTAGGATGATGACGCGAGGTGAATGAAAAGAAAGGAAACATAGCACTTAGAAAATACCAAGGTCACTGGATATTGCAATTGTTGGATTTTGTATACTAAAAATATTTATTGTAGTGAGTATAGATTTGACTTATTTCATATATGTTAACAAATATACTTGTGAGAACAACAAAATCCTCTTATCTTTTCGATAGGGAGATCATACGTCGTGTAAGAGCAGAAGACCGTATAGATCATTTGACCTAGCGAGATATAAAATATTAATATCACAACCTAAATAGCGTTGAGGATTAGTTTGTGATAACAATAGCGTTGATTAATAAAATGGGACCCCTATAATTTTTGGCATTATTCAAAGCTCTTCTAATATAGTTTCTGTGATAACAATTTATAACAACAGACAAACACAAAATTTTAAATAAATTATTGAAATAACTTGGATCTTCTAGCATTTTGAGACGCAAAGTCATCAATAAGATCTAATAAATCAAGTTTTTCTTATGTCTCATGTTTCATGCATAAGATTGTTAATCCATTTAAACTTTCTTGAGACATAGTTGAACATAAATAATATTTTACTAATTTAAGTTTTGTAAAGCTTCTTTCTGATGATGCTACAGTGATAGGTATAGTCAATAATATTCTATATGCAATAGAAACATTACGAGAGCAATCTGATACTTTAACAAATTCAAGAACTTCAATAATTGACTTTAGTTCTCTTGGCAAGTACATTTGTAGCACTTGCAACTCAGAAAATAAATTATTAGCATCAATATCAAACTTATCATTATATTTCAAATCATCTTGAAGCTTAAAACAGTTTTCACGCAATGTATTCTCATCTAATGAGTATAGTACTACATGATTAAACAAAAAGCCAAACATACCTTCAAACACCTCCGACTGTTCAAATCTTCTATTCAAAGATAAAATGACAATATCCACTATAACTATAAAATAATTTATTCTAAAAGATTCCTCAGCACATATTGAAATATCCTCTTCACAAGTTTTATCAAATTGTTTCTTCCTAAGAAATTTGCATTTTGAGGGGAAAATTGGATTAATTTCCATTTTAGATGCAAGTTCTTTAGCTAATGTCATAGCCGATTCAAAGTTTTCCACCCTATATTTTTCAAAATAAGTAATCAAGCCTCTCAAAATAACTATTGCAACATCAACTTGCATATCTTCATATTGTAATTTCTTACTTATTAAATTTATTTTATTCAAAATATTATACCATATAGTCATACCCAACATAAATTCAAAATTTTCAAGTTCATGAGTTGCTAAAGATTCGGCCTCGCTCCTATTTTTAGCATCTTCACTTACTCTCGATAATTCTAATAGAGCTTCTCTTATCTCAATAGGTTGAGTTATTATAGCTGCAACGCTATTGACATGACTTTCGCACCTTGTTGTCGACAATGGTTTTAAAGTTAATTGTTGAACATGATCTTGTAAGATTTTCCATCTTTTTGTAGAACAAACAAATAAAGTATATAAACGATGCACAACTCCAAAAAATGAGACAACTTTAACATACGAATTCATCATTTCACATATTGTCAAATTAAGAGAATAGCATACAAATGGCATATAGAATGCTCTCAGATTGATTTCTAGTTATCTCTTTTGTACACCTTGATGTTTTCCTTTCATATTAGATTCATTGTCACAACCTTGTCCCCTCAAATTATCAATATCATACCCAAGTGCATCTAACGTAGATTTAATTTCATTAAATAGAGCTAATCTGGATGTATCATTCACTTTTAAAAACTCAATGAAATATTCTTCTACTTTTATTCTACTACCCAACATATCAACACATCTTTTATCTTTTTAACTATAAAACTCCTAACTTTAGAAGTCAAAGCTGAAATCAACTCATTGTGAATTTTATGACTAAGGTAATGATAGTGAGTTTGTTTATTTTGAATACGTCTATAATGTTCTTGCATTACCGAATCAAACTCTGCAATCAATTCAAGTAAACCCAAAAAATTACCATTATTATTTTGATAAATCTTTTCATTATCCCCACGAAAAGCCAAATTATGATAAGCAAGACATTTCACAACTGAAATAATTCTAACTAGAACTAGCTTCCAATGTTCCTTTTCTTGCTTAATTTGCATTTGTAACTCCTTACTAATTGTTTGATTTTCTTTCAATCAAATTTGTAATTCAATCCAAGTCCGCATATTATTGATGTGCTCCATACTATTTTCAAAATTTTTGAGCTATTCACCTAAATGTTTCTAATCATTTAAACATTCATTTGCTAGAGAACTATTATTTTGAATTGATCGAAATAATTTGCAACAAAAACAAATTTACTTTGTTTGCATCTTTTGAGTATACTAGCCATTTTCTATCTTGACTCACCCCATTTGGTAATTTTCTTGTATAATAAGAATACGAGAAATGTCTAGAAAGCTCATCCAGAGGGAATTCAAGAATATTTTCTGTTAAAGGACCTTTATCTACCAAGATATCTCTAGTCTTATTATCCAGGTTATTACAATTTTTAGGATCAAATATATTTAAGGCCCAATTTTCATCCAAAGCATCCTCTTTATTCAACACATCAAATTCTCCATTTAAAGAGTCATCTTTATTCAAATTATCTAATTCTTCATTCAAAGGCTCTGCTATATTAACTTCATTATTCAATGTAACATTTTCATTTTCAATTATATCTATTCGTTCAACTAGCGAACTAGCTTTCAAAAACTTATTTAAAGCACATCTTTGATTGTTAATCACATTTTCAATTTGTTTCCTTTTATTTCTTTTTTTACTTCCAGATGGATATTTTCTACGAAACATATTTGCAATATTAAAATGATAGTGATAGAACTTGATTTGCAAGTATGAACCGGTCAATTTATGTCGAATTTGCAATAAGAACTGCAACAAACACAAAACAAAATTGTTAGAATAATTCAAACAAGATATGGGTAATGAAAAAAAAAATCAAAATCTTTACCTTTATTTTGCAAATCTTGAGAAAGTATGAAGAGAGAGTAATTAAAGAAATTGAAAAGAGAATAAAAAATAAAATAGCTATTATTAAAAATTGAGATCAGAGGACGAGAGATTTTCTCCGTTAAGGAATTGAGAGAGCACGATGACCGTTCAATTTTTCGTTGCCAAAACTTTTTTGATGCATACCTTTTTTACTTGCTATTTTTACTTGGGCTGGGGCCATGCCAACTGATCCACTATCTAAGTTATTATGAATATTAATGTAAATTAAAAGAAAACTTTTCTATATATATATAAATATGTACATGGGTTAAATATTTTGGGCCCCTAAAATTTGGGGGCCCTAGGCCTATGCCCCTCTTGCCCATAATAAGGGCCGACCCTGGTCTTATAAGCCACCCATTTACGATATAAATGCTTCGGACTTGTACATTCCATTCATGGCATTTGACACTTATTTGGATCTTGCTGGCCTATTAGTAGGTCTCATGGAAACTGTGTCATTTTCGTAATGCTTCACATTTAATTCTTGTTTATATTTTTTTTTATTCTTGCATTCTTGTAAATGGGCTTTTAAAGTGAGCTTCTCGTTTGTTGGGATTTTCTAGTGAATTGAGAACCGAGTTGATTTACTTGATCCTGATTGTGTTACTCATTTAGTCTATTGATAAGAACAAGATCCAAATGATCACACGTGAACGTGCTCAAACAAAAATATCGTTAATCTGAGTCAGCATTTGTTCGTTGTTCGGTGGTGCTTCGGATAGACTCATAGAAGTGGATGGATCCTAATACAATGTGGGGGGCCATCTGGGACTATCCACCATCTGCTATTTTCTATTTCTTGTTCATGGCGTGCTCAAGCTACTTCATCTTCCTCAATCATGTGCTTCAGTTCCCAAAAGCGCAACATGGCATCCAAAAGCCAGAGGAGGGGTAGTCCTCAACAGTGGGAGCTCATTAAAATTGTATATCAGCTCAGGACCAGTACGAAGACGCCAGATGTAACATCCCGCACTTTTTGCTATAAATACGAAGCGGAATCATTTATTATTATTATTATTAGTATTATTATTACTTGAATGCCACGTCGACACCAATTGCTAAAAGGGATTTAAAATTCAAGATCCCTAATATATTATTTTAATCGCATGCGACAATGAGGAAATTATTGGAGCGATTTATCCGGCCCATTCCTTACAATTCTCGGCCACAATAACTAAATTGGCTTGAGGAATTTTGGTCCATCTATAATATTTATTATAAGACTCTTCTTAATGAACTCTATGTAATTGAGTGAACATGTTCTTATTAGGCTTATGAATTTTATTGTCTTATCTATATATATGTATAAGTTTTTATTGGGTTCAACTAAAAAAATAAAACAAACCCAAGCCCAATTGAGGTGTAAACAAATTGAGTGGGATATTACAAGTGTGGGCATGACCAAAAGAAATGAAGCAAGGTTATTTGTGGAGAAATAAGGGCATACAAGTAACTAAACCTGAAAAGAGGCACAATCATTAGATTGATGCATGGAAAACCAACTTAGCACACCAACCCTTCTCCTTTTCTCCTTCTTGCTCGACCAACACCACCTTCCCTCTTTATTTCTCTGCAACTAAAAATCATCATTGAAACTCCAAGGGGAAATCCACCATTTCAGCCCCATAGATCACCCAAAACCCACCCAAATCACACCAATTTTTGCATAATTCTTACCTCCATCACCACCTCTATCTATTGGGACCAAAAGTAGTGTCATTCAAGTCACATTAGAATCGACCACCTTGGGCTAGTGCTTAAAGATTTGGAAGTTACACAAGGAGAGGAGCGCAAATCTACAAAATGCAAAGCTAAAAGTGGAGCATAAAATTGCTTTTCAAACTCTTGCTGAATATGGATTTTTTTTTTCAAGTACGTCTTTACTACCACCAATTTAATGTCCTTTAGATGTTTATGATCTTGCATGTAAGATAAAAAAAAAACCTCATTTCTAATTCAAAAACATTTGGTTAAGATTTGGTAAGGATATTCTTGTATGTTGTTTTGTGTGTATGTTTGGTAGTGCTAGAGCATGTCTACCGCATTTCTTAGTTGTCTCCATAATGTCTTTTTCTTCACGCTTCTCTTCTGAATCTCCAATAACATCCTTCACTTCATTCAATAATTTCAACAATCCACCACTCTCTTTCACCTTCAATTGACTTTTTCCTCTTCTCTTAATATCTCTTGTATGCCCCTTTTCTCCCTAAACTTCAATAACATCTCCATTCCCATTACTACCATTTGATTTCTTTGTATTTTCTATAACTTTATCATATACACTGGTACCACTTTTCACTCCTACCTTTTCACCTTTGAACCTAGAGATTAAAGCATTTATTCTAGAATTATTTTTCTTTTACCAGTGAAGTCCGATGAACTTCTAGCTAAACGCAAAGTAGTATTTTCCTCAACAGCCTCAAGCTCAACCAACTCAGTTTGCTGCATACCTTTTTTTTACCGTTGCCAAATTTTTTTGTTGCATTCCTTTTTTTTTTTTTTTTTTGCATTTTCAATATATATATATATATACTTGCTATTTTACTTGGGGTTGGCCATGCCAACTGATCCTCTATCTAACTTATTATGGATATTATTGTAAACTAAAAAAAATTTCTATATACATATAAATATATACATGGGTTAAATATTTTGGGCCTCTAAAATTTGGGGGCCCTAAGCCTATGTCCCTCTTGCTCATAGTAATGGCCGACCGCCACCCATTTACGATATAAATGCTTCGGACTTGTACATTCCATTCATAGAATTTGACACTTATTTGAATCTTGCTGGCCTTTTAGTAAGTCTCATGGAAACCGAGTCATTTTCGTAATGCCTCACATTTAATTCTTGTTTATATTTTTTTTTATTATTCCATTCATGTAATGGGCTTTTAAAGTGAGCTTCTCATTTGTTGGGATTTTCTAGTAAATTGAGAAACAAGTTGATTTACTTGATCCTAATTGTGTTACTCATTTAGTCTACTGATAAAAACAAGATCCAGAAGATCACATGTGAACGTGCTCAAACAAAAATATCGTTAATATTAACCAGCAATTGCTCTTTGGTGCTTCGGATAGACTCATGGAAGTGGATGGATACTCATCAACAATAACAAACCATTCAATCTTGGGATTCCCCAACACAATATGGGGGGCCATCAGGGACTATCCACCCTCTTCTATTTTCTATTTCTTGTTCATGGCGTGCTCAAGCTACTTCATCTTCCTCAGCCATGTGCTTCAGTTCCCAAAAGCGCAACATGGCATCCAACTGCCAGAAGAGGGGTAGTCCTCAGCAGTGGGAGCTCTATATTCAGTTGAAGCTCATTGAAATTGTATATCAGCTCAGGACCAGTACGAAGACGCCAGATGTAACATCCCGCACTTTTTGCTATTTTTCTATGCAAAAGAAATACGATGCGGAATCATTTATTATTATTATTATTATTATTATTATTGTTACTTGAATGCCACGTCGACACCAATTGATAAAAGGGATTTAAAATTTCAAGATCCCTAATATATTATTTTAATCGCATGCGACAATGAGGAATTATTGGAGCGATTTATCCGGCCCATTCCTTACAATTCTCGGCCACAATAACTAAATTGGCTTGAGGAATTTTGGTCCATCTATATTAATTATTATAAGACTCTTATTAATGAACTCTATGTATTTGAGTGAACATGTTTTTATTGGGCTTGTTAATTTTTTGTCATATATATATATATATAAAAGTTCTTGTTGGGTTCAACTAAAAAAAATAAATCAAACCCAAGCCCAATTGAGGTGTAAATAAATTGAGTGGGATATTACAAGTGTGGGCATGATCAAATGAACATGAAGCAAGGTTATTTGTGGAGAAATAAGGGCATACAAGTAACTAAACCTGAAAAGAGGCACAATCATTAGATTTATGCATGGAAAACCAACTTAGCAAACCAACCCTTCTCCTTTTCTCCTTCTTGCTCGACCAACACCACCTTCCCTCTTCCTTTCTCTGCAACTAAAAATCACCATTGAAACTCCAAGGGGAAAGTCACCATTTCAGCCCCATGGATCACCCAAAACCTACCCAAATCACACCCTTTTTTGCATAATCCTTACCTTCATCACCACCTCTATCTATTGACACCAAAAGTTGTGTCATCCAAGTCACATTGGGATCGACCACCTTGACGAATTGGGCTGGTGCTTAAAGATTTGGAAGTTACACAAGGAAAGGAGCGCAAATCTACAAAATGCAAAGATAAAAGTGGAGCATAAAATTGCTTTTCAAACTCTTGCTGAATATGGATTTTTTTTTCAAGTACGCCTTTCCTACCACCAATTTAATGTCCTTTAGATGTTTATGATCTCGCATGTAAGATCAAAAAAATCTCATTTCTAATTTAAAAACATTTGGTTAAGATTTGGTAAGGATATTCTTGTATGTTGTTATATGTGTGTGTTTGGTAGTGTTAGAGCATGTCTACCGCATTTCTTATTTGTCTCCATAATGTGTTTTTCCTCACACTTCTCTTCTGAATCTCAAAGAACATCTTTCACTTCATTCAATAACTTTAACAATCCACCACTCTCTTTCACCTTCAATTGACTTTTCCCTCTTCTCTTAACATCTCTTGTATGCCCCTTTTCTCTCTCAACCTCAATAACACCTCCATCCCCATTACTACCATTTGATTTCTTTGGATTTACTATAACTTTCTCATATACACCGGTACCACTTTTCACTCCTACCTTCTCACTTTTAAGCCTAGAGATTAAGACATCTATTCTAGACTTATTTTTCTCTTACCAGTGAAGTTCGACGAACTTCTAGCTAAACGCAAAGTAGTACTTTCCTCAACAGCCTCAAGCTCAACCAACTCAGTTTGCTGCATATCTTGTGGATTATATAAATTTTAGGGGCCACAAAATATTTAATCCATTTATATATATTTATATATATATATATAAATATATATAAATGGATTAAATATTTTGTGGTCCCTAAAATTTGATGGCCCTAGGCCTATGTACCTTTTGCTCATAGTGAGGGCCGACCCTGATCTTATAACCTTCCCATTTACGATGTAAATTTTTCGGACTTGTACATTCCATTCATGGTATTTGGCAATAATTTGGGTCTTGCAGACCTATTAGTAGGTCTCATGGAAAGTGAGTCATTTTCGTAATGCCTCACATTTCATTCTTGTTTATATTTTTTGTAATCTTCCATTCCTGCAATGGGCTTTTAAAGTGAGCTTCTCGTTTGTTGGAATTTTCTAGTGAATTGAGAACCGATTTGATTTACTTGATCCTGATTGTGTTACTCATTTAGTCTATTGATAAGAACAAGATCTAGAAGATCACACGTGAACGTGTCCAAGAAAAAATACGCTCCCAAAATATTATTCTCAATGATTATCTTCAATAATCCAAGATAGGATATATATATATATATATACCCAACAACTAATTCCTAGAATATCTCAAACGATAAAGGAAATAAATCATGGAAGATATGAAAATATAAATCTAGAAAGATATGAAAATACTGAAACTAAATTAAAACTCAATACTCCAACTTACGGACGAGGCTCCCTATCTTTCTCCGCCTGCGATTGCTCCATATCAATTCCATCACCCATCGATGCAACCTTGTCCTCAAGGTTGAAATCTGGAAATTGATTTTGAAAAACCCATTGCTCATCAGATTAGATCTCTTATCCAGTTACTTCATAATAGTCGTGTTGTGGTAGGTCCACTTCATCCTCCCCCTCGGCTACCGACACCCTTAAGTGTTTCATAGAACACTTGTGACTAGGTTAAAATGTCTTCTTGCAGCTATAACATAACCCTTTAGCTCGCAACTCATCCATCACCTTCTGTGGGAGATGAGTAAAATGGGAGCGGAATGAGGATTGCGCTGACACCCCTGCTTGGGATCCATTCCCGGGCTGCATCCCCAACCTTGTGTAGTTGCCCCCCTAAAATGCTAACTATGTTGCCCCCACTTCCAATTCGACTACTGCTAAATGATCAAGTCCCGTGAGCTTGTCGTGAATCTGGCAACCCACCACTAGTCCTTCTGTCCCCTATATTGTGATGCCAAATTATCTTCTAATTCCCTTATCAAATCCATTGAAATTTCCAAATTGGGTGGTTGTAGTAGATGCAATGAATCCCGGATTGTTGCCTTCAGTCCATTCATAAAGTTGCCCAGATAATCTTCCTCGGGTAGCCCCGGTACTTGGCCCACTAACTGAACAATTACTTGAGATATGGTCCTCCACTGAACCGCTCTGTTTCAGCCTTGTCAGTCTTTCAAATCTGCTGCCCTGAAATCCTGTATCAAAACAATTCACCAGCGCTTGTGTGAATTCATCCTAAGCAATCATCGGCTTTCTTTATCGCAGTCACGTAACCCAGTAAAGCGTGGCACCCTCCATAGCAACTACAACTGCTGATACTTTTTTGTTTGGAAAGGTTGCATTCAATTTGAATTGTTGTTTAGCTCGTACAACCCACCCAATGGGGGTCCTCCACGCTGAAATGTGGAAGTAATGATGTTGCCCTCCCATCTGCAGGGCTGCCCCGCTACCTCTGTCGTTCCCTGCCGCGATTTCCTCTGCCATGGCTATGACTTGAAGAGGGCTCCTTCTTTCAGGGCCTGGTGCTCGTCTCTAATTGTTAAATCCTTTTTCTACTTGGGGAGACTGGAGGAAGCCCTTGTTTTCCTGAAGAAGCAAGAGGAGGAACAATTGTCTCTTGTGGAGTGGTATTTTTTGATTGTGTAACACTCCATAGATTGCTTCTTGTCAATGAATATGTTTGAGTTTTATCTCTTCTAACCAATTTTTACTCTTTGCAGTGGAAGTAGGTCCATGGAATCCATGATTCCTCTGACCAGAACTATACTTGAGTTGCTACACCATAAGGTGAGTTCATGAGTTTAATTGAATGGTCACATAAATGCATGCAACTTATCATCTTCATCACTGTGTCATGAAGAAGACAATTACTTGCCATCTGTCTTGCTGAACCCTGCACTTTATTATTCTCAACTCTATGCATATGAAACTGGTCATAAGTTTACTTCTAGTAGATTCAAATCAGGAAAGCATGCAGAAGCTGTAGAGCATTACAGTCATATGTATCCCTTCTCACAGAAGAAGTCGACAAGAAAATGAATCAATCTTAAAAATCTGACATATGACTGTAGAGCATTACAGTCATATGTTATCTTTTCGTTCAACTCCCCTAATTGCGCATGTGTGCAACCATCTCCTCTTTTATCTCTACTTGATCGTTCACAAGACTCTCAAACCGATCACTGTTCGACCTTTGCATATCAACGGAGACTAATCTAGTAGGTTGGACCAAATTTTAAGAACAAGATCAAGAAGATCACACGCGACGTGCCCAAGCAAAAATACGCTCCCAAAATCTCAATGATAATTTTCAATAATCCAAGATATGATATATATCCCAAACAACTAATTCCTAGAATATCTCAAACTATAAAGGAAATAAATCATGGAAGATATGGAAAAATAAATCCACAAAGATATGGAAATCTAAATATCAAAATACTATAAAATAAATTAAAATAACTAAATTAAAACTCAAATACTCAAGCCTATAGACGAGGCTCCCAATTCCTCTCGGCATGCGATTGCTCCATATCATCTATAATTTTTTAAAATTTGCTTCTTAGAGTCCCACATTTTATGAAGGTGTGCTCATGTTATTGGTGCAAAATAATATCCTCAATTTTTTTTATCATTGGTGGAATATTTACTACTTCCTCCTAGTCATCTATGCCTGCTTATGGAGTTCCATACCATAACAGAAAATAAATAAATGGACAATGTATTCATTACCATCCATCATCTTTCACTAATCATGATTTTAAATCGAGAAATAATTTGTTGCACCAAATCATGTTTATGATGTAGCACTCATTGTATCCGGCCTCCTGTGTTTAAATCAAGAAACAATTTGCTGCACCAAATCATATTTATGATGTAACTCTCATTGTATCCAGCCTTTTAGACAGCTATAGAGATCGAGGTTCCACCTGTAACACTCAGTTTGCAGCACTATTTCAATAAAACTTTACAAAACACCTTGACAACAACAATATCTTCCCAGGTGCCCACCCAATAGCTACCACTAAGCTACAAATTTGTAATAGATATTTGAAAGCAGGAAGCAGCATCAAGTATGAACCATCATCAACAAACAGCAAAATCTAAAGCAAAAAGGCAGTATCCAGCAACCCAGACAGCAGAGTGCATGCCAAAAACTCATACCAACTATTTGTCTACCACTCAGTTCATCTCTGAAATCCTGCAAAAATATCAAGAAAAAAACAGCAATCAAATACCACAATAAGATCCAAAACCAACCAGCCAACTCAAACTACACTAATGAATAGAAACCAAATAGCCTAGAGAACCACGATAAAATACAAATAGAGTTTAAGAAGATAACAAATCCATATAACTATTGACTAACTCAAAAGGGAATAAGAAATTTGAAACTCTATTTGAGATTCAATAGTCACTTGCTATCAAATGAGTGGAATTAAAATTGTAAGAAACTTAAATGTTATCATTACGTGCAAATTATTATAATTTTAAAAAAAAGGAATAGAAAAGTCTCACAGATAAAGATGACATTTCATATCCTACTTTTATCCCTAAATTTAGACTTAATATTTTGATTTTTTTTTTTATTTTTTACTTTTCTTTTGTATTTAGATATGAGATGGATATCCATAGCATCAAACATCTCACCACACATACCTACACTGACCCCCCTCTATTATCACAATCACATAACACTAAATTTGATAGTGAAATATTAAATATAGTCAGACAAAAATAATTTAAAACAACTCTCCATTATTGAAAAAATAAAAATTTGACAACCTACTCAGAAAATCATGAATACCAAATAAATAGGAAAATGATAACATTACAAGAATTTTGATACTCCAAATGGGCTACAATAAATAAGAAGAAATGAACCAGCCCAAATATGTTAGCCTATTAGGTTTTACATATTTTGCATTATATATTATATGCACTTTGTGTTTAGAATTTTTATGAATGAATTAAATCATTATCTTCTTCCCCTCGTTCTTTCACTCTGCTATTCCTTTCATGTGATATGAGACGAGCTGCAGACGCCACTCCTCCGGCGTATTGTAGGAATCGAAGAGTTCGTCAATTTGAGAAAGTCATCCTTTAGGGTCACAACCCTAAAAATCAGGTAACTTCGATTTCATGGCATTGAAGATTTGGGTGTATGGATCGACTGCAAATTCGATATTTTGGGCAGCCATCTCTCAATGAAAGCACCAAATGATACGATCTTATTATCGTATCAAGGATAGGGAGATACTTCGAGTGATCTCAAATTCCAGAAAATGAGACACGAAGAGCAAAGTAAGAGCGAGGGGAAGAAGATAACTGATTTCATTCATTCATAATAAATTTTAAACACAAAAGTGCATACAATATATAATGCAAAATATGTAAAACATAATGTGCTAACATATTTTGGCTGGTTCATTTCTTCTTATTCATAGCAGCCCATTTGTGTATAGAATTTATTGTGAATGAATGAAATCAGTTATCTTCTTCCATACAAAACACAATATATATACAAAACACAATATATATAGGGTAATTCTAAACACAGCCACAATTTTACTCAACACAGCCTCATTCACATTTTAAAAAATATATATTACTATTTTACCCTTTTTAAAATATAATTATATTTTCTGAACATAGCCACAAATTGAGTAGTTTTAAATACAGCCATAATTTCTCAATATAGTCTATTAATTATTATAAAATAAAAATATCAATGAAAATTATTATTTTAACCTCAACTTTTAAAATCTACTTATTTTTAATTATTTTTATAAAAATAAAAATATTAATGAAAATTATTCAATTTTTAAAATCTACCAAAATAAAAAAAATGAATTGATGGAGGTTATGAATATAATGAATCTTGAATTGATGGAGGTTATGAATATTAATTTGTAAATTGTTTGCCGAATGATGAGAGAATTATTTTATTCTTTTTCTTTTAAATTGTGGTTGTTAATTAGTGAGGCTATGCTAATCAATGCAATTCATTTTTATTTTTATTTTTTTGGTAGATTTTAAAAATTGAGGTTAAAATAATAATTTTTATTAATAATTTTGTTTTTATAAAAATAATTAATAGGCTATATTGAGAAATTATGATTGTATTTAGAATTACTCAATTTATAGCTATGTTTAGAAAATATAATTATAATTTTAAAAAGGGTAAAATAGTAATATAAATATTTTAAAATGTGAATGGGGCTGCATTGAGTAAAATTGTGACTGCATTTAGAATTACCCATATATATAAACTTGATTTTACCCTAAATAATTCGGCTTTTATTATATTATTTTGGGCTCCAACATTGGGCATGTAGAATGGGCTTGTACTATCATTCCCAAGTGTATCATTCCACACTCCTTCAAAACCACCTTGTCCTCAAGGTGGAGGATAAAATAAAGTTCATTCCCTAAATAAAAATATCTGCAGCATTCGAAAGTACAACAACCAAAATCCTTCTCTTGGGCTTCTTCAAGGTTGATTTAACGATGAAACTCTCCGTTGAATCCTTGCACCTTGAGTCTGGTCTCTCAACATCTTTCTCAATTCCATAAATGGCTTTCTTTAAGTTCAATACATCAAGAATACCACCTCCAGGGTCAAACGCCAAATGAGATATATTGGATATTATTCGATCCACATTGCTAACAAGCTGGTACACAGGGGGTGTACTGATATATGATTCCACCATAGACCCCATTTAAGAACTAACACCCTGAAAAAGAGAGTAGCCAACTTGGAGGCATCATAGCTTTTAGCATATGTCGAATTATATGTAAAGCTAATGTCTGAAACAAATACATTATCCTCGTTCCACCAATGTAGATGTAAATATTCCAGTCGTTCCACCATGCTCAGTAAGAAACAAATGTGATAGATATATATCCTCCATGTGCACAAAACAATGGTCAATGCATCAAACACCAATATAAAAATATATATAGAGCATATGAATTTTACCAAAGAGGAAAAACTGGCAACTGTTGCTCAAAAGATTTTGTGGCTTGAATATCAATAGCTTGATCGTGGTTCGCCCGCAAGCTCCAATTATAATAAGACCTCCTCCGGGGTCAAAACCCCAAGTACTTTCTTATATTTTGATGCTCCAGATTGATGTCAATCTATTTCAAAAGGCATAGATTTACATTCGAGACTCCACCTTGAGGACAAGGTGGTTTTCGTTGGAGAATGAAATGATACATCAAATGGGCTGCTATGACTAAGAAGAAATGAACTAGCCCAAATATGTTAGCCCATTAGGTTTTACATATTTTGCATTATATATTGTATGCACTTTGTGTTTGGAATTTATTATAAATGAATGAAATCAGTTATCTTCTTCCGCTCGTTCTTTCACTCTGCTATTCCTCTCTCATTTTTTTGGAGTTTGAGATCACTCAAAGTATCTCCCTATCGTTGATATGACACTAAGATTGTATCAAATTTAATTTGCAATAAGAATTGAGAACGAGAAACTCTCTCGTGTTGCTTTTCTCAGGTACCAAAAAAAAACATATAGCCCCCTACAAACTAATCAGCATCTGCATAACATATTTCTATTGTTCTTTATAGATGGTGTTGCTACTATGATCTTATTAATTTGACCAAAGCTTCCAATGTTTCTTCTCATGTAATCTTGTGGAGGCACCACAAAATAACATTCATATAATTGGAAGATTAAATGTAACTCCTCATAAATATATTAAAACTATAAAATATAAAGATGATGAAAGCTATATAAGAGATGATAACGATGCTTCCTAGATAATTTTTATATTTCTGTCCGATTTCATATCACCTACTCAAAAAGACAATACCCGTCGACTTAGTTTTTAATAACTCACCATGAATGTGGGAAGAAAGTGAGAGGACTACGTAATTGTCATTTTTGTTGGTGGTATTGTGAATATATTTTGACAAGGCTACGCGATTTTTTTTGGGATGATTTTGTGATTATTTTAAGTTTTTTTAAATTTTATAATTGATATTTTAATTAGGGGCTATAAAGGTAAACTTATAATATTACATAATAATATAATTTTTTAAAGAAAAAAAGAAATTATGTTGAGAAATATTATGGTTATATTTAGTACGATTATTACCCTTCTCAAAATACAAATGTTATTGCTATTAGGGGTGGGAAAAGGCTGGGCTTTGGTCCGGTAGGCCTGAGCCTGCTATAATTTGAAGAGGCCTGAGCCCGGCCTATTATCTATAGTAGGCCTTTTTGTAAGCCTTAGCCTGGCCTTTTTAATGAAATAAGCCTATTTTTTAGCCTGTATAAAGCCTATCGGAGTCTACTTAACATTTGTAATATATATTTTATTTTTAAGTAATAAATATATTAATTATTTCAATAGCAAATATGTTTAATAATTTAGATAAATACAGTATATATGTAAAAATAATTTGTTCAATATATTTTTTATTCATAAATCATAAATATATTTGATTAATTAAATAATATATAATTATTTAAATGGGCCGGTCTGTTAGGCTTAGTAGGCCTATTTTCGAGCCCAAGTCTGGGCCTGCTTGGCTAAATAGGCTTTATAAATAGCCTAAGCTTGGCATGTTTATGAAATTGATGTGGCTCGGCCCGACCTGTGGTAGGCTAAGCCGAAGGTCCCTGTCGGGTAGCCCGGCCCTAATCTTCATTTCACTATATATATATATATATATATATATATAAGGGCCAAAACTCCAAATCTAAAGTGAATTATTTAAAATAAAACAACACTAGATTTTATTTTATAAAATAATTTTAAATAAAAAAATATGAATATAAACTGCAACGTTTTACATAAGATTCTTATTTATAGTTATAAGTAATAAGTTATAAAATAAAAATAATTTTATTACTTGTAAAGACAACTTATATAATTGTATAAAATATAGATCTTGCAAAAAATTCATACAATGATACTAAATTGATTATTAAAAAAGGGTTGGTCTCCTTATATATGGTCTCACTATTTTTTATTGTGAGACGATTTTAATACATCATTTCATATTTTTAATACATTATTTTTTTCTGCTAATGAATTACATTATTTACAATTAGAAAAATATATCATTCTTATAAATTAAATCAGTCTCACAATAAAAATGGTGAGACCGTCTCATTTCACATCTCATAATGTGGAGATTAAGATTTTAATTACAAGATTGTCACTAAAATACTAGATCTAAGATTTTCGTTTGAATTATAATGAAGGTAAATTTCGCTGGTAATTTCTCATATCATGATAATCAATAAATAGGGTCTTATAATTTTGTTTTATTGATTCAAGTACACTCATGATACATCTATTAAATATATTAAATATAGAGTATAAGGAAGTATGTTAAAATAGTATTTTATGTGTTTATATTAAAATAGAATATTTATATTTTTATAATATTAAATATAATAATTTCGTGTGACGTACAGCTTAAAGTTACTTAGTTGTTTAAAACATTTGGCCAAGTAAACATATTTGCAAAATCAATGGAGGAAAACTACGAGTCAAATTCCCTTTGTAATAAATAGGGAAAATATCACAATTTATTCCAAACTTTCATCGCGTTTTAAAATATATCCCCAATTTTTAAATATAATAATATAAGGTCTAAATTTTGAAAAATATTCCCACTAATCAAAATTCCGATACCGGATGTCCTACACAGACAAATAATATTCTTTGTCATCATAAAATATTAATTAAAAAAGTCAAAGTAGTTTATCACTATTTTTAAAATTAATATTGATAAATAATTTTTAAATCATATAATTAAATTACTTCTAATATTTATTTTAATATTGTTTCATTAATATTGGAATTGAAATAATATAATATTAAAAGTAATTTAATTCTAATATTAGTTTTTGCATAAGAAAATGCTAAAATGAATAAAACAATTCAATTAAAATATGAAAAATACATGATCTTCTACTTTTACGATAATTAATATTAGAATTAAATTACTTCTATTATTTATAGTAGTCTTGCCTCATTAATATTAGAATTAAATCAACATAAATATAAAATTAATTTAATTGTATATAGGTTTAATTAATGTAATTTAGAAGTAGTGAGAAAAAGGTTTTGTTTTTAATAAATCATTTAATCCCTATTAATTGTAATAATAATGATAAACTACATGGATTTTTTTTTAAAATTAGTATTTTATGATGATATGAAATATTATTTGTCCATGTAGAATTTCCGGTGCTAGAATTTTAATCGGTGGGAAGATTTGCAAAATTGGGGTCTTAAATTGTTATATTCAAAAATTGAGGATAGATTTGGAAAATTGATAAAAATTTGGAATAAATTTAAATATTTTCCCTAATAAATACTTACTCCATCTCACTTCAATTGTCCATTTTTCGTCCGTCTCATTTAATTATCCATTTACCTAAAATAAAAAATTAATATACATTTACTAATAAAATACTAATTTCATATTTCTATTTATATTGGTTATTGATTCCCTTGGAGACAATTCATGAGGGACGGAGAAGGAGGCTCACAACGGCTTGGCCCAAATTTCCCACGAGTTACAAGGCCATCATAATCCATATATAAAATAAAAGTTGTCCTCTCGCTCGGGTGTAGTGGTGAAAGCACCTTACCTGGACCAAGAGGTTACAGGTTCGAGCTTCCCTGGGAACATCTGGGTGTGTGAGTTTAATGAATGTATTCCTATTAAAAAAAAAAAAAAAAAAAAAAAAGTTGTGCACAATTATTTAATTATTAAAATATTTTTTAATATATATAAAATAGATATAATACTAAATTTATTTTAAATAAAATATAAATCTAAACATAATTATATTATCTTATACTAAAATTTAAAAATAAATATAAAAAAATATTTTCTAGTACAAGATATAAACTTTACATAGGCAAAAGTAAAGCGATAAACAACCGAATTCCCGAAAAAACTTGCAGTAAGGGCCGATTGTCCAAAATACATGTGCATGTTTTACAATTTTCACATTACAACATAGGACCCCCCCACAGGTAACTCCAGATTAAAAAAAAAAGAGCAATATACACAAACCTCAATCCTCAACTGTGTCGTGTTCAAAGAATGATTCTATGACTGCAAAATACCATGCATGGAGTGGAGCTTTACGACGAAATGGCTCTGCTACAGCCCAACCCATTTCACCCATCTGAATATTTTCCCAACTCTAAACGGTAGCTCATAGTCCTTCGATACAGCAGGTTCCCTTCTTGCAGCCTCAGCTTCCGACCACACATACACCCCTCGTTCCTGTCGGCTCCCAGGCACCGTGTTGTCCAGAACAATGGCCACCAGGAACGCAATCACCATGTGAAGAGACAGCAACGTGTTCACAACATAGTTCAGCTGCCACAACACCACTGTAAACACAACCAAACTTTGAAGCTTGTAAGGAGGAAGTGACAGAGAATGCGTACCCCTGCTGATTTCGTGTTTATAGGACCGTGAGAAGCCACGTTGTAAGGCTCCAGGTAGCTTGGCACCGACGAGTTTGAGTTCGGGGAGACTCCGTACTGCTGGAAGTAGGCCGGGACTGAGAGGGAGAAGAACAAGGAGAGGCCGACGATGATGATGTTTCTTGAACTCCCCGCCTCGCTGTATCGTAGGTTCGACAAACCCAATGCAGTCAGCACTGCCCACATGAAGCACAACAGAGCTGCAACAATGACTTGAGGTATCGATGCAATGAAACCCCCAACTTTACCTGTTCTAAAATGTTTCAGTTATTCATGCAATAGGCTGAAATTATTCGGATTTACCGCGAAAAAAAGAAAATGTACCGATGAGGGATAGGACGATGAGTATGACTGCACCCAATTCAACAGCTCTGCGACTGCCCATTTTCGTTACAGCAATGGTGTGGACATTCTCTGTCAAAGTCGTGGATCCAGTCCCCGTACCCCACAGACCAGCTAAGATGCTGCAAAGACCTTCGAGACCGATGCCCCGACTTAGAACACCCCGCGTTGGAGGTCTGGAAGCTACCAACAACGATGATGCATGATACGAACCAACCTATTAATGACCAAAAAACGAGAAGATCGGTAAAATTTATGGAGATCCGATCATTGAATGAACTTAGTGATGGCCACGGTTCGGTTCTGGTGCAGAACTACTGGTTTCGATTCCAGTTCCATAATCTTGAACCAGAACCAGCCTGCCAAAATACAACTATGGTTACGGTTCAGAACCGTGAACTGCCGGTCCTAGTTCCAAAACCGGAACCACCAATTCAACACATTGTTTTTTAAATCCTTGTTTTAAACATAAAAACTTCATGGTTCAACGGTTCAGAACCGCCATTTATTCTTTTCTTTCTTTCTTTTTTTAAGAATTTCATGGTTCAACGGTTAAGAAACGTGTGTTCCATTCGGATATATCTTGAACCCGAACCGGTAACAGGCTGGTTCCGGTTCAGTTTGGCCATCACTAAATGAACTTCCTGTTATATAGAAGAGGGAACTAATGGAAGCCATAGAAATATCTATAAACAATGTCATGGCGTAAAAGACTAGGAAATTAGGCACCCTGTTCAAATCATTCTTGGATTCCACCAAAAGATTGACCAAATTTAAAAATTAAAAATAAATAAATGGACAATGTATTCATTAACTATCAAAAGCAGACCAACTAGTCATATCTTGTACTGAATGATGTAGATTCTAATGTTCCAAGGGAAAAGTAGAAGTGAATGCTTGGATTTTAAACAGGTTTGATTGGCCATCGCAAAAACGGGCCTCTAGTGAAACAAGCAAGAAGAGTACTCAATGTCAACATAAAGCCAAGAGAAAAGAAAGCATACTTACTGAATCAACTGATGAGATTATAGACACAACACACATGACGAGGGCCATCTTCCAGTGAAAGACGGGTGTGCCCCATTGTAACGGATAAGGAAACCGAAAGTACGGAGCAGATCTCAAAGCATGGGAAGTGTCAACTCGACAGCTCTTCATCCTCGAAACATGCCTCCTACAGTGGTCTGATATAATGTTGGAAGCTGGTATGCTTGCATCACAGCCCTTATAGCTATATACTCCAGATTCAGTCAGAAGGAATGCTGTAGCCCATGTTATAAGCAGACCAAGAGGAACCTAGGTTCATACATGCAGAAACCGGGTTCAAACATCTCACCTGAAAATCGTCACAAAAATAAGAAAATACAAGCTTACCGCATAAATTAGGAATACACGATGGCCGATGATCGATATTTTACGGAGGTACTGCAAAGAAGTAACACATCACAAAACTGTCCTAACATAAAGTTTAACCATCATTCTGGAACTTCAATTTAAGTGATCACTTTTATCAAACTTACAAGGGAAAATATAACTACTAATAAAATCTGCACCACACCGATCTCAATACAGGTGCCAACCCGAGGGAAACCATAGCTGTAGAAGGAAAGACCAACAGCTGCAATTGTAGGGGACACAACGACCGGGTTTATTAACCTGAAAAGAAGAATGAAAACATACTGATGGAGGTAAGATCCCGGCATGTGAGACCAGCCATTGAATCATTTCATACATGTGAAGGGGCAGAAAAACCGATACCTTACTAGTATTGACATCAAACCACTGTACCCCAAGAAGGCTTGGAAAGCTGAACCAATAATGATAGCCCCTTGTAACTCCTTCATTATGTGCTTGAAATTCTGCCATTTCAGACATTCTTTAATTAGGAAAGCCCACAAAAATAAAGATCAGATATTTAAAATTATTATAGTTTCAGAACATGTTCAAAGTGATACCAGAACATTTCAGTCACTAACAGCAATATGCCAAGTCAGTTTTCCTGCAAAATAGTTCAGACATCTCCACATTTTCTTTGACAAAGTTCTTTAGTTTTTTTTTTTTTTTTTTTTTTTTTTTTTTTTTAAAAAAATTTTTTTTTTTTTTTTTTTTTTTTTTTTTTTTTTTTGTGGCAGAAAAATGTTACCTAGTAGTACTTGATGTATGATTATAAATGAAATTAAACTGAAACTAGTGAATTACTATTGTCGTAGACTCTACAACAGACTCCGTTAAGCAATGCCTAGAGAATATCTTGTCCCAAACAAATCTACATTTTCTCCAGAAGATAGCACCGCAAATCCAACTAGCCACAATTAACTTGATCATACGTATAAATTTTCATCAGTCAGTAACATCAATCAGATGCATGTTTCTCCCAGCACTAGAAACCCTTTGTCGGACAGAAAAATAGAAGTTTTGCTAAATCCAGAGCAACATTATCCAATAGGCTTTTCTCTAGTGCCATGTATTGGCAGAAACGCCTCCCTTCATTATAAGTGGATTGCATAACTAATGATATCTATCTGATCCCACAAAATGCACCCTACAAGGCTATAAGATTTGAAGCTTCTAGGAGTAGTCAATCAGTTGGGAACACAGCTTACCGAAACGAAAGAAACATCATAAGATTGTTTATATTATGACCAAGTTTCAGTAAAAATATGTCATACCCAGCAATGATTAGAAAGTGAAAGAAAGGAAACTCGAGAAAGACAGAAATGAAGCACGAATACTTACATTTCCATTAAGCCCCAAGAATTCGGGAGAGTTGATAATTGCAAGCGCAGGAGCAAGATAAACAAATGAAGGACCCTGTATCAACGGCAATCTCGAGCCAAACGATGTATGTAAAAGTGTGGTCACTCCTGACATGAATAGCACTGTGGAAACTACATTAGCTGTATCTTCCTACAAAAACCACCACAATTAGTCCAACTCATCTAAATAAAGATAAATTCCAGTAAAGCAAAACGGTCTAAGTGCTCACGTAGGTGCCACCCATTGCTGGAACTATGACGAGCGGGACTAGTATCAACGAACCCAACATGGAAAGAAAATGTTGAAATCCATAGAGGCCTATGGGAACTGGAATAGCAAGAAGCAGCAATTATTATTTTTTCACAGACTCCAAACGGATTACGCATACATCAATGATGAGCATTAAAAAGTATTTATCTATCGTATTAGAGTTCAATGATTAGAGGTCTAGTTAAGCACAAAGGCATCAAGATTGCATTTTTATGATTCCGATTTCTAAAGAATGTTAGGGGATTGATTCATCATCTTGATTGGTCAGCAGAATCTTGAATATTCTTGAATAGCATCCAATCCTAACCCAAATTGACCAACAAAAAAGTGTTTCTCACCAAGCCCAGGAGAATCTCTTAGCTCGTATTTCATATGGGACTGTCTCGAAATAAACCCATCATCAATCACCGACTGCGGCAGCACATCCACGGCGGCGGCTTCCTCGTTCCTCACCGGCCTCCGGCTCCCCTCACCCGCCGCCTGCCCATTCGCCCCCGAGTTCTTGCCCCCATCGGACTCCCTCCGTTTCCTCACCGGCGGCGCAAGCTCCTTCTCCTTCCGCTCCTTCTCCTCCTTCGCCCTATCCCTAGAAACAACAGCCTCTCCGTTCGAAGTAGGAGCCGGGCGCGGCCGCCCGGCCTCAAGGTCTAGGGTCGAATTCGGAGGTTTGGGTTTAGCCTGGGACGACGCCGGAGGTTCCGTCGTGGGCAGGGCGGTGATTTGGCCAGAGTCACTCGCATTGGTCTCGCCGGAGAATTTAGGGCGGAAACCGGTGCGCTTCGCCCAGGTAGTCGGCGGCAATGCAGCAGATTCTGGCGCCGGCGTCCACGCACCCGGCGGAGGCTTCTTGTTGGGGTCCGAGCTCGCCATTTACAGAAATCAAACTAACACACTACAAATGCATATTTTATAGCACAGAGGCATTGGGATGAGAAACAGAGTAAATACGAAGCTGAAATGGAATGTGAGAGCAGATCTGAGGAGATTGTTAGGGTTGAAGAGTGCAGAGAGGGCGTGTGGCGAAGATCTGTAGAGACATCGTCGCGATAGAGCGAGGTGGGTGGGTGTGGTGTGTGAGAGAGAAAGGGAGGTTTTTGAAGAGAAAGGAGAGAGAGACACCTAAGGAAAGAAATCAGTTTGAAGGAGTGGGACAACCGCGTTTACTATTTGTGTCCACTGTAATAACACCACTCTATCCATTTCTAAACTAATCTTCTCTGCAAATCTTCCTTTTTCATCTCTTCTTCTCAAATAATAATGAAAATTGTAATTAATTGGATTTGCTGTAAACAAACAACACTCTGCTTGTGCTTTTTTTCTCATTAATTAATCTGCAATTATATTTTCCCCCTAATCATCGTGATTAGACTCGGAGTCTTCGTTTGCATTCTTTCAATATTAAATTGAAATCAAATCAAATATAGAATATGTAGATATTCTTGCACAGTAGTGCTAAAAAGGGAAAATTATAGAATATTTATCTTATTCTGTATCTCATCTCCTAAATCACCGCCACATTCTTACTCAATCTATCTCCATTCAAATGAAATTGCATCTCCTATTCAAATCTTCAGATTTTTTTCACGTGTATATAAATAATTTTCCGGTGAGTCTCCAATAAAATATATATTTTGTAAAATATGTAAACATATTTCATTTGGAGTATGTTTCAGTTAGTGCAGTCCATTTGAAATGGAATGTGAATTTCAAATAAAAATTAAATGTTGTATTTAATTTTCTCTATAAATAATATAATAAAATATATTAATGGTGGGATCAATTTTAATTATTCTTAGCCATATCGTGGCCATTTAATACGTGTTTACCGTGGAAAAAAAATTACAAGTTTTTGTCATAATTTTCTACATGCACATTTAATAAGTCATGGTTTAAGGGAAAATTAACCTTTTGGACAAAATACTAAGCAAGAAACAAAAAGTTATAAACTAGTATTTCATTGTCTTTTCTTATTCCTTTTTTTTTAAACATTTTAAAATTTTGTGGTGCTTTTGAATTTGCATGTATTATATAGATAGATATAGGATAGGATAGGATATAATAAAATTAATAAATATATTATCCATATACTTTGATAATCCCTCCGTCCCGAGTTATTAGTCTCATATTCTTTTTTCGTACGTCCCAACTTATTAGTTCCATTTCCTAAAATGGAAAAAAATCTCCTCACACCAATAAAATATTAATTTCACTACACTCACAAATATTGGTAACTGTGCCAAAAGCAAATGGGACTAATAACTGGGAAGGAGTATATTAAAGAGAAACCGAATGACAAATCATATCATTCTTATATCTTTCAGTCAATCACTTCCTACCAAATCAATCAATTAAATATAAAGATATGATTTATGTCCAAGTAATTTTATATTCGACCAATCAAATCTTATTTTTATCATTATGTATGCGCTAATTAAATTAAACCCACAAAATGTAGCCTCCTAAAAGCTTCTTATCGAACAAAAATTAAAGAAAAAAAGATGGGGGAAAATTGTAAAAATTAATATATATATATATATATATATATATATAATAAAAGAAAAACAAGGCAATGTGAGGGAAAGGGGCTGGCTGTTTGCCTTTAGATAGGTGTTGCTAGCTGGAATTTCCATAAAGCTCCCGTTGCAGAAAGCAACTTCCCTTTTTTTGCCTTCTTCGTTTACTACTACTCTCTCCATATGCAAAGACTTATACATATATATAGAATACAAATAATTCACAACTTTGATTGATGAATTTGGTGAATTGTTGATTCAGAACCCAAAAAATAGTTTAATTATCGATTTAAGACCTGAAAGATGATTTATTAATCCAGGACCCGAAAGATCAAACAATTCTCAATCCAGGACCAGATATTGAGGTCCTAGATTGAAAATTATATGATCTTTCGGGTCCTTGATTGAGAATGTATGTGATCTTTCGAGTCCTGAATTGATAATTAATCTTTCGGATCCTAATTGATAATTAAACTATCTATTCGGGTCTTGAATTGATAAAACTCCAATAATATTTTAGTATTATTTCACGCGTCCGAACAAAAGAAATTGCAATTAATCAACTACATCGCTTAATCTTTGGCTGATATTAATTATTAAGTAATTACTAAAGCACAAATAGGTGTGTATCTAATTAGTGTGACATATATGAATGGGCAGGTATAGTTTGGCTCAGGAGAGGCCACAAAAACTGTCTATAAAGAAAAATGGCAAGTCAAGAAAACTGCCATATATATAAACACATATATCTAATCAATATAGTATAGAAATTCATTATCTGATCCACTGAAAAAAAAACACAGGTTGTAAGGTCTATTCAGTTTTTGTAGCTTAGTTGGAAATATGGATTTTGATGTTACTTTTTTCAATTGTTTTAATGCATATATATATATTTTCTACACAAATTGCTTCTCTTTCCAATTTCATTACAACTTGCAGAGGACAGATGTAATGCATGAAGACAAACAGAGAAAAAAAGAGGCAATAAAAAAATATTTATAAATGATTTGTTATTTATGAGTAACCGATTGAATATGTAGCTGATCACTCAAGATATTAAAAAAAAAATAAAGAATATTAAATATAAATGATTGATCTTAATTTATGGTTGAAGTTTTTTCATTTTAATACATAAGTTTCCATCTAAATATGCTTTAACCATATGCAAATTATATGAATATTATCATTTCAAAACCCAAAATATAATTTAATTATTAATTTAGGATTCGAAAAGTTAATTCTCAATTCAAGACATGTAAGATTACAAAAATATTCAATTCAGAATCTAAAATTTCATAAAATTCTCAATACAAAACTTCAATATGAGTTCATTGATTATGAATTTTATGATATTTCAAGTCTTGGACTGAGAATTCGTCTTTTGGATCCTAAATTTATAATCCACTAAATTATATTAAATTAATATGTTTTCCAGATTTATATAAAAATGAATGATTTTTTGTTAAAATGTGAATAAGTAGGAGGGAACAAGTAATATATCTTATAAGACCACGTGGAGACAAATAATTAATGGTAAAGTCATCAACAAAAAACGGTAAATTAGGTGGTGATAACTGATAAATAATTGAGGCGTTATGCCACATCGATACAAGTTTGAGATCAAATTAAAGAACTTCATATTTTCCTGGATTTTTTCAATTTAGTTGATGCTTTTTTTATTCTGATTTTTCTTGTCGCATAATATTATGCCAATTAATGTGAAAATGAGTTGCAACTTCTGCCTAAAAAACAGACTTGCCATCCCATCGTTAATGAAAGGTGCACTCTCATTAGATTATTTAATTTGAATAATTTTTATGCTAAAAATATTCTTACTCTTGTAAATTATACTTTTAGAATTACAAAAATTTCGCTTGTTGGTCCTGATATCAGTGTTTAACAGATATGCGCAGCGGAAGATTATAACGAGTTCTTTTAAATTACAAACATGTGGTTATCAACTAGTTTGGTTTTGTGAAAAGCTTGTTTTATACGAGTCTGATTATTAACAAGTTTGGTTATACTCCAATACAAGAAAGTGTTGGGTTTTAAATCATTGCATAGTAAAATAGAGCAGTAAAATAACACAAGATTTATAGAGGTTCGGACAACTGTCCTACATCATCTCTCAGTCAGTAGCCCGTAATATACTAGCCTTAGGATTACAATCTATCCTCACGATCTATCGCAAGCTGGTGAATGCCCGTGACCACCAATCCACTTGCTCACTCGCCCAGGGTCTCGTTCTCCTTCGGCCCTCACATCGGGAGTGTGGACACACCACATAGCCTCCTCCTCTGGAAGTTGAGAGCTTTTAAATTATTCTCATAACTCTTCGAACTTGTGGCAGATGCCCGTGATAGTCATAACTTGGAGATAGCCGCAACTGTTATAATCTTTCTTGGAGGGAAAGAGCACCAAAAGAAAAACTCAAGATGTGAAGCTTAGAGTCTCGTGTCCGGAGATGGAACATGATAAGCTATTGAAAATAGTCTCGAACTGGAAAGAAGAACTCTGGGAGTCTCTGTTCAGAGATAACGGTTACAACGTGACCAGCTTGCTCAAACGTAAGTTTTTTGTAATCGTAACTTCGTAACCCATCCTCTAAGATTGCTTTGTCTATATATACACGAAGCATGGAAAGGTTTGGTGAAAGAGTCGTTTAGAGACAATCCAAATTTTGAACTTTCCGTTGGGTCTCTGATTGGATGGTGACAGGTTGCCTTTTCTATTTCTGCCGCACCTGCTCCGTCCTTTTCTAACATAGAATGTCGACATCCTGTTGCATGTCAGAAAGACTCGCCAGTCTGAGAAATACTAAGCCTGAAGTTTGAACTTTGGACTTTAAGAAATCTCAATTTTCTTGCTCTTGTGATTCCTCTTGCGTGTCATTGTCTCTATTCGTGAGAAGAAATTAAACTTGATAAATTGGTGATTATCCCGGCTAGTAAAATCAGCCAGTTTATCTGAGCGATCTGCTTTAAGCTGAAGTGGTCGTCAGTTCGCCAGTTTATCGCTTGAGTCTTTAATTCTTCTTATCTTCACGATAACCAAACTGATGGCTTCGATCACAAGCCCATATTGTCTTGATTAGCTTTTACAACTCGATAAGCATCTTAAGTGAATATTATAAGTTTGTACAACTAAGTTAATCTAAAGACACTTCCTAAGGTGGTTTCTATATACGTTTAACACATCAAAACATAAAGGGTAAGGAAATTTTTATCCTAAATTCCCAATATCGACCTTTTTTTTAAATATATATATATATATATATATATATATATATATATATATGGTAGTGATCAGGTGAGAATAAGAGATACTATAAGAAATAAGAATAAATCACAGACGTCCATCTCATTAAATCGACGCGCGAGATTCAATTTCAGCAATTTAAAAAACACGGCAGTTTTCCTCAAATATTATGCAGTAAAGGGTACAACCGTAAAAGAACATTTACAAAGATTAAACACAAACCTACCACATTGTGCAGTTTTCGTCGATTTTACTTCAGTTTTGTATTAAGACGAATTAAAAAAAAAAAATTAAATATCGGAAACTGCTACACGGTTTCATCATTACACCGTTCCATCACAGCTTTTCGATACAATTCTCGAAAATAACTCTTCGCATTCAACACAATTTCATATCCTCTCTCAAATTTTCTGAAAATTTCGACGGTTCTTCTCTAAAATTCTAGGCGCATTCCCCGCAGATTACTAAGTTTTCTGAAGAAATATACTCAAAAATGGCTCCTAAAAGAAGTTCAGAGACAGTTCTACCCAATGCCGATGAGTTTTTTTGAATTTGTTCTTATTTTAACAACTTTGCACGTATAATGTTCAGTTTTCATAGATTATTTAACCATTAAACGTTAGAATCTTAAAAATATTTGAATATTTTGTTCATATATGAAACGAATAACTTGAATAAGTAAATATTCATGTTTATTGGTGTCTGGGTAGATGATATGCACATATTATTGCGTAAAAATGCAATATAAAGATACA
Source organism: Plectranthus barbatus (assembly GCA_026898455.1). NCBI lineage: Eukaryota > Viridiplantae > Streptophyta > Magnoliopsida > Lamiales > Lamiaceae > Plectranthus > Plectranthus barbatus. The sequence goes on along the minus strand of JAPKLW010000053.1, from coordinate 751,581 downwards.
TGAACCCTAAATATGTTGATAATAACTGTAAATATGTGTTTCGCATCTAAAAATCTTGTCTAATCGAAAATAAAAAACACCGAATCTGTTTCTCTGCATATTTTGCAACTTAGAGCAACGAATAGAAAGGTTAATATGATTTTGCCTCCAACAAAAGTTGACGACTTTACTGCATATTTTAAAGCATAAAATGAAGTAAAATGTAGCAAAAATGAATTAAAACGTAACAAAAATGAACAATGATAAATGCTTCTTATTACTAACACACAAATAGATGTTGTACAATAATGCACAAGTTTACATGAAAAAATGAATATAAATGTCAATAAAATGAATGTTATACTTGAATGATTGCTCTGATTATGTATAATTCATCTTACAGATGCAAAAAAGCAGAAAACTGCAAGCAAAAAGCCAGGCAAAGCCGTAAAAAAATCAAAGTCTGAAAGGATTCCTCAAGTAATACAACAACCAGCATTAAATGTTGTGGATCCAGAAGCACAATACGAAAGCTTAATTTGCAGGAGTAGTCCAGATATCCTGATAAAAGCACTATCAGAGTTGAACGAAGCACAAAAAAAGGCAATAGAAGACATTGGTTTCATGCAAATATTCAGTCTAAAGATCAATGAAATTCCAGCCAAGATAGCTTACTGGTGCATATCATCATTTGATGCAAGAAGTTGTAGTCTGTTACTACCGAAAAACAACAGTATCCACTTAACAGAGGAAGATGTATGGGTCATTTTCGGAATACCAAAGGGACCTCAACAGATCGAAAGAAGAAGAAAATATGAAGAATCCCCACTGCTAAAAGAATGGATTTCAAGATTTAAAACTAGAAATGGCCGCATCCGTCCAGTAGATGTTGCAGATGCTATGAAAGCTGAAACCGATGGAGGTGATTGGTTCAAGAGAAACTTCCTGATCCTTCTCGAACATTGTCTGATAGAGAATTGTGCTGACGGCTACATCAAGCCAAAGATGTTGGACAGTTTGGAGCCCACATATAACATCATAAATCTGAACTGGTGCAGATACATGCTGACTGCCCTGATTCGTCACAAAGACAATTGGGCAAAGAAGAATAAGGTGTGCTTTACTGGACCAGCCCTGCTGCCAATTGTAAGTATATGATTCATTTTTACATATAGTTTCATTCATCTAATGTTTTACAGCATTTACTTATTTCCAATTATGCATTACTGTCTATAAATCTATTCAATATACTAATTATAGATGACTCTTCCATGACAGCTCTTCTATGTGGATAGAGTGGAGTTGTACACTCGTGTGATTCATAGAACCTACCCCATCATGAAATCATGGTCAAGTACGCTTTTGAGAACAAGACAAAAGGCAGATATTAGAAGTGGAGGATTTGGTTATGGACACATAGCTCAACGATTTGACCCTGGACAACCCAGTCTGAAAAAGTTTGAAACACAAGGTGAAAAGAAAAGAATGAATGATGAAGACGATGGTGCAATGTCTGAAGCCGACCAGTACACTGACAAGATCATAAAAACTGTAAAAACAATGGCAGAATCTATGTCAAAGTTGATTCTTATGATCAAGGATGCACCGGCACAGATACATCAAAACATAAGTTTCAAAGCTGCTGTTGAAACTTCCAGGAATCTGCTAGGTGTACAATCTCCAATTGTTCGTACAGAACAACCAGAGAATGCACCTTTGAGCGAGAATCCTGTGATAGCAGATGAATGGAGCAATCCAAGTTGGCTGAAAAGTCTGGAGACGATTATGGAAGCTATAGAAGCAAAACACTCCCTAGACACATCTGAAACTCCTACACCTCTGCTACAACAGAAACTTTGTGTATCTGTGCCTCGACACTTCAGATTGGGTATAAAAGAAATCGAGGTAAAAATGCAAAATACCTACACAATGTAAACATTGCAAATATTGTACATTAAGAGGCAATGTCTAATAACTAAAATGATCTCTCTGTTAGCAGAGTCAAGATGATGAAGATGAATTTGATGATGATGAACCAGCAGATAACACTGCTGAAGAGAGACACTTGGAAGAAGAACCAGAACAGAATGAGATGGAAGAGACTGCAACAAAAAATCAGTCAGAAGAAACCAATATCGAGAAGGAGAAAGAATACAATGCCACCGAGAAGGAGAAAGAAGACAGCACCACCGAGAAGGAGAAGGAGAAAGAAGACAACACCACCAGCAGAGAGAGAGAAGAAAGCACCACCAACGAGGAGATCCAACGAGAATGCACCAACAAAATACAATCAGTGATTGGCAGTCTGAACAAAGAATTTGTTGAAGAAGAACAAGAAAAAGAAGATGACGAAGAAGCACTGACAGAAACACTCACAAAAATGGTATAAAACAGTATAAAATTTAACATAATATGTATCTGTATCTTACAATTAATCCAATCTTATACAGAGGGAGACTGTGAAAGAAAAACAGAATCAACAAATGAGGAAAGAAGATGAAAAGCATGAAGGAAAAAGAGCCACAGAAAAGGAGATAACAAAGCATGCAATGGTGAAAAGATCAAATGTGGAAAGAAAAAAACCAACAAAGTTGATGTCACCATTCAACGAAAGAGCTGTGAAAGCAGGAGAAGCTCTCACTGCTGAAGAAAAGCAAATTTATGCATGGATCATGTTTGGAAAGCAGAAGAAGAATCAGTAAGTGAATGAATGAATAACAACATATAACATATCTGTGTCTCATTTATAGTGTTGTTATCCTGCAGTTTTACTTATAATACTTGCATTTTACGAAATATGGTATCTATTCTGATGGATCTGAAATTTTTGAAGATATTTGTGCTTCATTTATAGTGTTGTTATCCTGCAGTTTTACTCATAATACTTGCATTTTACGAAAGATATATCTATTCTGATGGATCTAAAATTTTGGAGATATCTATGCTTCATTTATAGTGTTGTTATCCTTCATTTCTAATTATAATACTTCCATTTTAGGGTTGAAGAAGAAGTTTATTCTGATGGAACTGGAATCTTGATGAGATCTAATGTAACAAGCTTTAAGCCTGAAACATATCTCAAGAGTGCCATCATAGATGCATGGAGTTCCTATATGAACAAACAAGAGAAACACAGAAAAGCTCCTCCTGCCAGAATATTCTTCACAACCTTTCCTTGTGTATGTACTTACTATAAAAATCTTTTTTATATGTTATCTAAACTATTTTATATACTAATATACTCTCAATGCAACAGTCTTATACAGTGGTTGACCAAAACAAGTCCTGGACAAATGAAAAACGTCAAGATGTGTTTTCTGAAAGAGTGCAGGAAGAATTGGAAAACATGAAAGATGCCACACTAAGAAATGCTGACCTGGTATGAATACAATATGAACTTAGTAGAATGTTATAAAATATCATACATTTTAACAATCTTTGTATTCAGGTATTCTTCCCCATTTGTCATTCAAGCCATTTCTATATCATTTGCTTCAATATGAGAAAGATGGACGTTGACCTCATAGATAATTCAAGTGTTGCCGATGAAGAGGACTTGACAGTCAAATATGGAGATGCTCCCACAGTCCTGGTAAGTAATATTCATTGATAACTCTAATGCATAATAATTTAGATAAATCTGCATAATATTGAACTAAAAATGAAGTATATGATAAGTATAATGAAACACAACATGATCCATGCTTATTTAAATTCGAATGAAATAAATCATAAATAATAATGCACAATACAACATGAATAATGCACAATATAAAAAATAAAATGAAACATTATACTGTCAATTTGTGCACATATAAATCTCAATGCATACTTCATTAAAATATAATGACTTTCTTCAAACTTTTAAATGCATGATAACAGGTTGAGTATTTTGCCAATTTCCTCCTGGGAAAAAAACTCAATCGCAAGTCTAAGGGAATCAAAGATGCCTCCATAGAAAGGCTGAAGATGCACTGGAGAAACGAGACAAACAAAGTGGACTGCGGCATCTACACCATGAGGCACATGGAAACCTACATGGGAAACAAATTGAAGGACTGGAATCCTGATCTCCAGAAAGATGACAACAAGATGCTGCAGTATTTCAGAGCAAAATATTCTGCAACACTCCTGAAGTCTGATCTCAACGTCCACAAAGAGAAAATGAAGAAATTGGCCAAGGACAACTACAAGAAACTTTCTGCTAAAAACAAAACTGAATTGGAAAGCCTTCTGAAGATGTAATCTGATAACAAAAACAACTGCTTTTGAATATTGTTACTTATATTAGCTTGAACAATAGGTACTACTTAGGTTTGCATGGTTTGTAGGGTTTTAAGTACTATATTTTAATATAGATATGGATATTATGCAATGAAAATGCTGCAATGTTTCTGCTAAAATTTGCATTTTAATGTTAGGAAATTGATTATCAATTGTTAGAATACGTAGTTGCCTAAATTTTTTCTAATTGTAAAAATAATTTAGTATTGATTATTCTAAATGTATCTTCTCAGAAAGAATAACACCCATAATAACAGAATAATGATAGCACTTACAAAATAAAAATATCGAATCCAAAAAATAAAAAAAATGCATCTATAACGAAGATAATATCCAACATAAAAAAACCAATATACTAAACTATTCATTATTGCCAATCCTAGGTGCATCTTTACAAGAAATAAGATGCATTATAATAATAAAAATGTTCTAAAAGAGAAATTAAAAACTCCTTTCATTTTTGAACATACTAAGTGCATCTATAACAATGATATCATGCATCTTTGTTTACATTCTTATTCACTTTATCACAATTCCTTGAATCATGAAAGGTCATCTTCTTGCATTTAGCACACATTCTCTTTGGCTTCTCCAACATTCTCTGAGCTTTCTCCTTCCTCGAAACAATACGACTCCCACTCCCCTTAGTTTTCACAGGAGCTGGAGGCAAAACTTCAATTTCTTCAGGAACCGCTGCACCATAATAGCCTTCAAACATCTTCTTCTTCAGTTTTGAATCATCACAAATAATGATGCTATCATTAAACTTTTCAATTCCACACAACAATCATTTCAACATCTCCTTGTCACCATCAATCCTCCCAAGACAATTAATAACAGCTCTCATAATCTTACTCTCCATTATTTTAGTTTCATCAACATCACAAATAGAAGAATCATTAGTCTTTAGCTTGTACTCTAAACTCAACAAGGATGTCATCTTCCAACGATTAACCAAATATTTATCAGGAATGGACACTACATCTTCATTCTTAAAAACAACACATATGTGACTGCACAGCAACCCAATCCTAATAAACATATTGCAGTCACAAACATAAGTCTCATCATCCTCATTGTAAACAACACAAAAAATATCCTTCTTGTCATCAATAATCTTATAAACCAGTCCATCAACAACAGATTTCTTATCAAAAATACGACAACGGTAGCAGGCAGCAAGTAACTCAGTCTGAAAAGAACCAAACATTTTGCAAGTATAAACCAAAGAAGCTTGTTTCTCAATCAAAAGTCCAGTCTTCAGTTTACGAACAACTGTGCTATCAAGATAATCCAAATGTGAACTAGAATTCCTTTGAGAATCAATAGCATGATTGAAATTCATCAAAAACTGAAGCAAGTTAGAACGAAATTTTGTAAAACTCTTGTAAAAATGATTCTCACACTCAGATATAGATGTTGTCCTCATAAGACCGCTGAATGAAAAATCACGGAAAAAAACAGGAACCCAATAATCCCTAGATTCAAACATGGTCTCGAACCATTTATCTTCTTCTAGTCCATAATTCACTATAATATGATACCAACCTTCTTCAAAATGTTCAGGACCAATTAAATCAGACCAAACATAAGATCTCAAATCATCCTTAAAGTCTTCATTTTCATGAAGTTCCTTAGAAACCTTATCAGCAAGTTTTAGCATAATATGCCACATACACCACCGATGCCGAGTACCTACTAAAACCCTTTCAATAGCTACCTTCATACCTAAATCTTGATCAGTAATAATCATCCTAGGTGCAACACCAACACATGAAATAAACTTTTCAAACAACCAGCAAAAAGAATCTGAATCTTCCTTACTCAACAAAGCAGAAGCAAAAGCCACTGGTTTACCATTATTATCTTTCCCAGTAAAAGGAGCAAATATCATGCAATACCTGAAAGTAGAAAATGCATAATATCAACATAAAACTGAACATATTTATACTAAAAATGAAATAAACATAAAATAAAAATAATGCTCGGAAAAAATACAATAATGCAAGATATAAAGCTAAAGATGAAGTATAATGACATAAAAATGAAACATGACAAAAACTTACTTGTTTGTAGAGTATGTTGTGTCAAAAGCAACAACATCACCAAACAATTTGTAATTCTGCTTCGAAACAGAATCACACCAAAACAATCTTTGCAATCTCTGATTTGAATCAACCTCAAAATCAAATGTGAAAGAGGGACATATACCCTTCTTTCTACGAAACTCATTCAGCAGCATCTGAGCATCAGCCCCATCCACAAAAGCATTCATATCCCGAGAGTAATTCCTAACATCTAAAGTAGAACAACCTACAGAATCATAACCACCTAGAAACTCCATCAACAACTTATGTGACTTAGTAGGTCCAATATTAGTTTTCGCACAATCCATAATGAACTTTTGATGAACAATATCAATCTTACGATTAAGCTTCATAAAATGCTTGAACTGATCTTCAATCAATGGGTGATTATGCTCCTCAATAAATGAATGAATAACATAACCAACAAGGTATTCATATTTCAAGACTACTCTAGCAGTACAACCACACCTCATAGAGTCATGTTTCCTTCTTTTCTGTTTCGAATCCATATGTCTCGAAGTAGTAAACTTATCACCTTCCCTACTACACAGAACATACTTCCAAATAATTCTATCATCAACCTTAGAACTAGTTGACATACGAGTATCAAATCCAGCAACACGAGCATACTGCCTATAAAAATCAATACCATCATCAACCGTTCGAAAAACCCTGCCCTTAAAAGGCTTAAACTCATCAACACAATTTGGAACAAATGAACCTGTAAGACATAAAGATGCACAATGTTAACACTAAAAATGCATGATAATAAAGGAAAAATGAAAATAGGAATAACACAATTTTTTTTAAAACGATCAACACAATTTGGAATTAATGAACCTGAAAGATGACAAAATGAACAATGTTAACACTAAATATGCACCATAAGAAAGGAAAAATGAACATCTGAATAACGCAATTTTTTTTAAAAACTATATTCATGCACGAATCAATTACAAACAGAATCTAGAATTCAAAAACAAGATCAAATCATCTACTAACATAAGAATACATCAATACAACTATGAACACTATCGAAAATCAAAAGTACAAAGTATTAAACTTAACTTCCGATCGATCAGACATGTCCGGTTCAAACTACAGAACTCCAAAATAAAAAACAAAACTCCACAAAAACCTCAAAGCCGACAGCGATCACGAACGCCAAATCCAGAAACAAAAACAAAAATCAGATCGAGAGAAGATATATAAATCGTATCGAACGAATGAGGAAGAAGATATCAGAACGCGCGAATAAGGAATACAAAATCTAATTAAATATGGAAATATATATCTTCCAAATTTTAAAAATCCTAAAATTACAAAAATAACCTTAATGAATCAAAACTGCAGGATAAACAATGAAAACTGCACACGGACTAAATTTGATCATGAGCGTTGATATCACCAAATCAAAGGCTGAGATTTATTCTCATTTCTTATACTAAAAACTATTCTCATATGATCACTACTTTATATATATATATA
>JAPKLW010000053.1:731113-743343 GCA_026898455.1 Plectranthus barbatus | reverse complement strand
TATATATATATATATATATATATATATATAGGGAGCGGATCCAGTGAGAAAATTCTTAACGTGAGAAAGTGAGAAAGATGCTTGATTGCATTCACGACATTGCTTGATTGCAATGTTGCTTGATTGTGCTTTAGTTGTTGCTTGATTATTTTGTTGCTTGATTCAATATCAACCATTGATTTTTTTAGATGTGATGGACATAATTCATTCTTTTTTCTCACATGAAGATTTTTTTTATATGATCCTTCCTATATATATATATATATATATATATATATATATACTTTTCTAATTTCAATTTGCACTTTGAAGTATTAAAAAAAGTTAATATCAATTGAGGACCACAAAAGTTTCAAGAATTCTCAATTCAAAACTCTAAAAAGTTATAAATTTTTTTAACTCTGAACCTCAATACAAGATCATGAATTGAGAATTTTATAATTTTCTAATTCATAAACTGATAATACTCATTTTTTGGAATGTTGGCTATGGGCTTATGACAAACCCTAAGTCCCATTTAAAAGAAAAAACATTGTATATAACAATTCACATAACCCCTATTAGTATAAAAATTTTTGAGATAAAAATGCTTAGAAACAAAATCTTAAAAATTTATCTAACTCAAGCCGATAATATCATATTAATTAAAAGCTGAGGATCCAACATCGAAGATTGTCCAAATAAAAACGATGATACCTTGTGAAATGTGAATAGAGGTCTGGGCCAACTTATTTTTTGGGCGGCCCAATTTACATTGGGCTTTATCGAACCACCAGAAAAAATAACTGCCATTGTCATTTAGCGCCAAAAATAAAAGAGAAAGAAAAACGAAAAAAAAAAAGAATTCCAATCAAACGAAGCATGTTCGCCACTGCTTTAACATCCCACCTCTGTGCGCTCCACAAAACCGACGACTTCTTCCATCGCCACCGCGGCTGCGGGCGTCGAACAGGAAAGTTCTTGAGATTTCATGTCTCGTCTAGCCTGCAAGAAATCAAGATGCCTCCACCAGCGAAGTCTGATGAGAGGAAGGAGCTGTCGACGAGCTGGGAGAGTGTGGGTCTGCCGCCCTTGAAGGCCGCGAAGAGGGTGGTGCTCGTGAGGCACGGGCAGAGCACGTGGAATGCGGAGGGGCGTATCCAGGGTAGCTCCGATTTCTCGGTGCTCACTCAGAAGGGCGAATCTCAGGCGGAGACGTCGCGTCAGATGCTTCTTGATGATTCTTTCGATGTTTGTTTTTCGAGGTATATTTGTTCGTTTTTAATAGTAACTCATTTTCGTGTGTTGGGTGTGTTTTTCTTTCTGCGATTGGATTGTTGATTCGTTCTTGGACAAGTTTGTGGAATTTCGAGGCGGAGAGAATCCCGTATATGATTATAAATTTGATGCAGGGTTTTGTGAGTAGATTGATTGATGCTGAATTAGGAGCGAAATCGATTGATTTATGTTTATTTTTGGTTTATTTACCAGAAGGTCCAGAACTATCTATTAATGGGGTTTCAGTTCTTATCAATTGCTTGTTTGCCCAAATTGGAGTTGGCACTTTAGCATTTAATACAGAAAATGAGGATTTTTTTTTTTTTGGATATGTTTCTGGCTGCTACATTTTTTCCTAGGTGATTTGATAGAAGTTTTAGCTCTTTCATGTGAATTGGTTAGATGATGCTGTATTGGACTCAGTATAATGCCAAAGGCTATTGTATGTTCTCAATTGCTGTTTGATTTCCTCATTGCATAAGCCTACTATCTCTGTGGTAACGAACTTTGCAGCCCACTGATTCGATCAAAGAGAACTGCGGAGATCATATGGGATTCTCGCAAGGAGGAGGTTATAACAGATTCCAACTTGAGGGAAATTGATCTCTACTCATTTCAGGTTACTATTCAACTAAATTCAAAACTACTAGGCATGTCAGTTAGATTGCTATGCATGAGATGGCGCCTTAAGTACTGGTAAGCTCGTAACATGCGATCAACCATATCGTTCCTTGTAGGGCCTTCTAAAGAACGAAGGGAAAGCTAAGTATGGTGCAGCTTATCGCCAATGGCAAACAGATGCAGCAAATTTCAACATTGATGGTCATTATCCAGTGAGGGAACTATGGTCAAGAGCAAGGAGTTGTTGGACTAGAATCCTTACTCATGAAAGCAGATCCATACTTGTTGTTGCTCATAATGCTGTCAACCAAGCACTTGTTGCCACGGCCATTGGTACTATGTTTTTTTTTTAATTTTAATTATTGTGCTCTTTTCACTGAATGTGAAGCAATGTTATTGACCGACTGTTGTAATCTATCGATATATGGCTTTCATTTACACGTAGGACTGGGCACAGAGTACTTCAGGATTCTACTTCAGAGCAATTGTGGCGTGAGTGTGCTGGACTTCACACCAAATCCTGAGGGGGAATCTCCAGATATATGTCTTAATCGTCTTAACCAGGTATTTGACATACTCATGAACAAATTTTGACTAAATTGTTACTTGTTAGTTGGGTTCACGAGGAATAAACAAACTCAGCTGACAAAATGAATCTCTCATGATCTTATTAAGACAAACTATGTGAAATTACCTTCTTCTTGCTTTTATTATAAGGAATAAACCACTAAAAACACTAGTTCCCTTAAAAAACTGGCTTAAAGATAGATATTTCACGAAGTACCGTGAGACTTTGTCGTCCTCCTGGCTCTCTCCCTTATGGTCTAATGGCAAAGATTACTTGGTGGAAGGAGAGCTTGATTTCCCGTTTCCATGCCTCCTTGAATCAGTTGTAGTTTCTTCCTTCTTGATCCACATCAGGAGAGAGAGAGAGAGAGAGAGAGAGAGAGAGAGAGAGAGAGAGAGAGAAGAAAAAAAGAAGAAAGGAATTCTGTTGTAGGTTGCTTTGAAATAATGAAATGAAATGATGCAGACCCCAAGTCCTCCTATAGCATCTGGAAGCTCCGGTGGAAGGAAAGCCAGTACGCGGATTATACTTGTCACTCACGGACTCCCTCAGAATGATGCACAGGTACAAACTCAATAGTTTCTGCGGTTGTACTTACTTTTCAGTGGTTTTAAGCAATACAGGCAATGTATTGGAGTACGTGGGATTATCTCTCATCTCATACAAATTTTGTGCTCCAATACCCTCAAAGACTTGCTCTATCTAACATATTTAGCAAACAGCTGTCACTGTGAAAATGCAATTTACTTCAATGAAAACGTTTATGATTATTCTGAGGAAACTCAAAGGTAAAACTCTAACCTCTAAGTTAAAGTTGAGTTAATCCTATATTTGTTGGTCTTAAAAATAAGCCGGACTTCTGACTTGTCTGTTTCTTGTTTTCATCCAAAGTTTTATAAGTGAAGCATTTGTCTTTTAGCAGGGAACAGACCCTTTCTCTGCTGATGGGCCCCTGAACATGCTCGGGTTTATACAGGTAAAAAAACGCTTATCGGCATCACTTGTCTTATGCTAGCTTGTTACACTAGGTTGTTGAGCGATGAGATATTCCTTCAATACCACAGGCACAGAAAACTGCGGAGCTGCTTCTTGATGTCAAGGTGAGCACTATAGTGAGCAGCAGCGCCAAATCCTCCGTTGAGACAGCCAATGCAATCTCCAAAGTAAGATTGTTTTTCGTATCACACGTAATCCTATATCAAATGTAAGGCACATCTCTAGAGATTTTCACCATCAGTGCATCATCCTATATCAAATGTGAGGCTCATCTAACTGGCTATCCATAGGTTCAAGAAGCTGCTGACTGCTTAGGAGCTGATTGCGTGCCGCGCTTCGTGGAAATGAAGCAGATACCAGACCTTGATGTCGAAGCCATTCTTAAGCAGACAAAACAAGTAAGAAACCTGAGACCCACCTAAAGTTTGGACTTGGTTATTGATGACTAGGAGTCAATGCAGCCGCCTCCTGTAAAATCGGGGTGGTTGAAAGGGTTCGAGGAAGAGGTGGCGCAAGCATTGTGGGATCAATCAGGGGTGGCATGGAAAAACTTGGTGGATGAGGTTGCAAAGGGAGAGAATGTAGTAGCAGTGGGGCATCCAGCTCTGAACATTGGAATGGTGGGGCAGTGCTTGAATCTGACGAAGGAATGTCTGGGATCATTCCATCTAGACGCAGGCAGCATCACTGTGATTGATTTTCCAGACGGCCCCACTGGCCAGGGAGTGATCCGGTGCATCAACTACACTGCTCATCTCGGCAGGTGGTCTATACCAATCACCAGATCCACATTCGATGAAGAGAACTTTTGATCCAATGTGTATAGCCTATAAGCTAGTTCTAAATAGAATTTGTAAGAGAAATACAAGAGGGCATACTGTAATTTTAAATGGACTTGAAATGTGCATAAAAAGGAATATCATGGTTAGGGGTGTAAATGAACCAAACTGTTCGTGAGCTACTCGGATCTCGACTCAATAAAAGTTCGTTCGAATTCGTTTAGTAAAGCTCGTTTGGTAAACAAACCAAACTTGAGCATCATAATATTCGACTCGTGAGCATGCTCGTTAGCTAAAATTATTAAGAAATATAAAATAATTACTTTTATAAAAATAATATCTTCATGATTTAAGAGTAACAATAATGATAAATCTTTTTAATAATGAAAAAAATTTAAGAATTTGAACATGAATATGGTATTAATTTTGGAATAGATAACTTTTTTCTTCAAAATAATAATGAAAATTTAAAAAATATTCTAAATTTAGAAAGTTCATTTAGGCTCGATTAAAGCTCGATAAAGTTCGTTAACATCCAAGTATTCGATAAAAAAGCTCGAAGCTCGACTCAAAATTAAACGAGTCAAACTTGAGCACGATACTATTCAACTCGGTTCGATTACACCCCTAATCATGGTATTTATAAACTAATATAATTATAATTTTTTCGGAATTTCTCAGTTTTTACAAATCAACTTTTTTTTTAAGATTTGCATCTATTAAATAAAGATCTAAACATAAAATATAAACAAACTAGTCATAAAAAAGCATAATCTATTTAGCATGTTTAAGTAAAATAAAAATCATGATTATGTAACTAGTATTATAACTTAATATAAATAAAAGTAGATATTAAATTTTGGGATTTTCTTAATGGTGCTCAGAATTTAGTATATAGTGACAAAACTTGTTAACAAATGATCATTTATTATTTTGGTGGCCCAATAGTAACATGGACCACGGAGGCCCATTATATCGCCGTCTTCCAACATAAATATTTTCAAATTTGGTTGGATACTATTCTTTATTATTAATCAATGTTATTAAAAATCGAAAAAACAAATTAGATTTCCATCTTTTAAAATAAATTAAAAATAAAAGGAAACGAGATTGCCTGTTTACTATTTTTTAAAAAGTAATTTCATATATCGTTTTAGGAAAGAGTCTTTGTACAAAAGAAAAAAAACATATATATTACGAAATTGCGAATTAAATAAGTGCTCGAAAAATAATAAATGAATTGAGTTAATGGAGTTGATCTGATGTGTGGGCACTTGGGAATTATGCAAGTGGGCCTATAACAAATTGTGAAATTATAAATATAGGGTTGCCAAACATTAAACTTCTTGTAAGAAACAAATAGGACTAAGAATATAATGTGGTAGGCATTTAATTCAATATATTCTTGAAGTTGGAAGCCCCCCCCCCTTTAAAAATAAAAAATAAAAAAATCTCTCAAGATACTTCCTATATTTGTTTGGCCAAATAACCTTTTTATAATCTTTGTTGATATTTTTTATTTTTGATAAAAATATATAAATTAATATCTAATTTTTTAAATATTATGTATAAATAAATACCTTATTAAACGTCCCACATCAGTAACAATGATATGAGACACTTATAATGGTACATTCCTCTTCATACAAGTCAATTTATTAAAGAAGAGTTGGATCCAACCATAATATTGAAACTAGCTCAATCGCAATGATACCAAATAGCACAATCATCGATTGTTCAAGATATAAATAATTTTACATTGTACGTGTGAGGAGGTGCGTTAAATGTGTCCTAGTGGAGATAATAAACTCTACTACCTTATAATAATGATTCCTCTATTCATACACCAATTTTATTTGGTCGAGTTGGATCTAGCAACCCAAAGTTATACAATTGTTATAGATATAGACTTCACTAAAAGTATATTATGTTGTTGATGAGTAAGAACTCATGGGTACATGAAGAAGTGAAGTACACAAGAAGATGCAAAAATAAAATAATACAAAAATGTGATGCAAAAATAAAATAATACAAAAATATGACCAATGTAAAAAGTCGAGTCGAGATGATCTTTTCCCGCAAGACAAATACGCGAATGTAACGTTCGATTTTGGCGGTTTGTTCCTAAAAGTAAAATGGCTACGTCTCAGTCAAAACAACACCAAAATCGAGCGAGCTCTGGCAAACTGGAGGGGAGTGTGTCGGATAATCAAGGCTTCGATGACAATTACAAACGTGATTTCCGGATCGGCATGATGACGCGGTAGTTACATGCACAAATCTCGGATCGTGTGTTTGAATGGGAGAGGAACCCATCTGCAACAAATCAACACGTACGCTGACTTCATCAGCCACATCACCTGACATTAACTCACGCCACGTCCTCTTCACCTGGTACTAACTCACGCCATGTCATGTCCATTTGTGCAAACATGTCGACTGGACCGACCCAGTCAACTGGTCCAATCCGACGAGCCTATCGGGCTCGTTTTTGTTGTCCAAAAAGATAAGGTCCTGAAAGGCCGATCCAAGGCCCAAGGGTCCAAAGACCACCCAAAGATCAATTACCAATGATCGGGGTCCGGGGCTCAGGGCACAAGGCGCGGGCTCGGCCTGTGGCCTCACAGAGGCCGAAGGCCGAGGCAAGGCAGGCGACAAAGCGCGTGGGCACATTTTGCAACATCCATAGCACACTCAGTTATTAAACTATATTAGTGTAAATGTATTTATACATGTTAAGATAATGTTATATTTTCAATGTAGGTTGTCTTAATTACTATATGTCTTTAATTAATACTTGTCTTAATTAACCATGTAATAATGACGCCACATTGTCAACTTCTCGGATTAATTTTTCACTCACCGGAATACGAATATTTAATTTTCATAAAATTAAATATTTACGTAGATCGATCCTGTAATATTTAATTTTCATAAAATTAAATATTTACGTCTGAAACATTTATTCAAATAACTCCGAATTCCAATGTATGTTTCTTCTTGAAAATAGATCAAACGTATATATCTGACCCAAATAAAATTGGTTTAGACGGTGGAGTGAGTGGTGGGATTTGTGATGGTTTTGTTACAATTTTTTATTTCTTCAAGTTATTGCACTTCTCCTGAAAAAAAATAATTAAATTTATATTTTTATAACTATAGTACTTATTTACAAAAAAAATGCGAGAAGGCGCTCACTCTCTCTCTAAAAAAAGAAAATATATTCTGGAAGTAATATACGGCTATAAGGAATGAAGAAATCCATAAAATAGGGGTGTGTTGAGATGAGTCGAGAAAATGACTTGAGCCGGCAACCAAAAAAAAAACTATAAAATTTCCAAGCTGTATTTCTGGTAATCAAATAATCCAAGTTAAATTATTAATAATTAACAACGAAAAAAAGACAAACAAAATAAATGTCGACAACTTCGAAGAAGCAATTAGGCTGTCATAAACATAGGCTCACTAATATAAAATGCCCATTTGACTTGAGTATAATTATGTTTCATAATCTCAGTTTAGACTTTTTTTTTTAGAAAAAATAATACGAATTAATTAACATAGATAGCACATGTTCTAGTAGATGAGATGTCTTTTCAGTTTGTACTTTTAATTAATTAATTCTGAAAAGCTAGGGACCTTCAAACAGTAGTTGATTTTTATTTTAATTAAGAAAATGACATTTTTCTTAATTTTGATTTTCAATGAGCATTTCATTTTTTCAAGCCCAGATTGATGATTTATTATATATATATTATAAAATCATTATTCTTTCTTTCGTAATCGCATTTAACAATAACACCACCGCTCTTTGATGACCTGATTTTTAGGAATTTATATTTGAGCTCTAATTCTTGGTTGGTGTGGTTAATCGAATGTAACATGTGTTATACTCCCTCCGTTCCGATTATATAGTCCAGGTTACTATTTTAGGGTGTTTCAATTATATAGTCCAGTTTCTATATTTGGTATTGTTTTTATATGGTCATTTACCATTACATCCCTGAATAATCTTGGAAAATGAGTATATTAAATGTAATATTATGAAAATGTGAGGTTAATTAATGTTTTAGATAAGGGTAATTTTGGAAAGTTTTTAAATATTAAATAATTTTTGACAAACGTGCAAGATCAAACTGGACTATATAATTGGAACGGAGGGAGTAGTATATTCATTTCACGACTACCAATATTTTTTAATAGGTATACATTAATTTTAAACACACACCCAGATGTTTCTTGGAAAACTTAAACATTTGATCTCTCATTTACTAACAATGTGCTTTAAACACTAAATCTCGAGCGAAGGGACAACGACCACAATTCTATTTATGGTTATTGTTGTTGGTGGATTTTCTGGATGTTTTGGGATGAATTAAAAGGAATCTTTTGTAACGAATGAGATGACGCAAATACGAGAAATGAGGAACAAATGATCTGAATAAACACCGTTTACATGCAATTGAGTAATTAATTTTCAGATGCATTTAGTAGTGATGAAATTGTTTGGTATTGTAGCTAGATTGATAGCTAAAGACTTGTCCAATTCGAATGTGAGATCCAAACTTTCTCCCCTATCAAAATGCATTACAAGAGTATAATGACAAGTTTTTATACCTCATATCTCAATAGTTACAACTGTTTCGCTAACTACGTTCAGTAATGGATAGTGGCGGATCCAGAAAATCTTCGTGAGGGGACTGATTTTTTTATTTTTATTTTTATCTCCATTAGACTTCAACCCTTTGTATCATATTTTTTTTTCTTATTTTCATCCATTTTTTCTTCTTTACGAAGAGGCTAATCCAAAAAATTCCGATCCCGATACTATAAAAATAATAAAAAAAATTCCAGCTAAGGGGGCTGGAGCCCCCCAAGCCCTAGTGTAGATCCGACAATGGTAATGGAGTTGGTCATAGATTAACTAAATGTGGGGATTCTGCATATGAGTTGGAGGCATAGATATCACCGGGGCACTTCACCTTGATCCGATGTTAATGATTCCGTGTTTGTGACGCTATGGTGACATTAATTAGAACCGGTAAGGGGTTATGCTTAGTGTAAGATAAGTCTTCGATTCGAATAACTATTGTAAAGCTTTGGAAGGCATATTATGTAATACTGTTGGACTGCTCGTCTAAATGTCGATTGGGTTGTGAACCACGTCTGAACTTATAGGCTGCAAGCATTTTTTTTGTCAAACGAGATATGATCCCCCAATAGATATATTAGCATTAGGTAGGTAGTTTTTTTTTGAATTTTTTTTTATTGTTTAAACTTTACCAACTAGTTCACCCCAAAAACCTTGTACATTCAACATGTACTTTAAAAAAAAAAAAAGTAGATAAATACTGTGGGGTTAAATAATTGACTATCTAACATTCAAATATTTGTCAAATATCAAGGGGAAAAGTATCCAATATTTTGGTAGTTTTCCAAACAAATGAAAGAGAAGAATGAAATTTTGTGACAGACTAACTAAATTCAGTTACCAGATTTCATGTTTCTTGTCCACCCACCAACTTGCACTTTGCTTGCCTTAACATTGCTTTTCTCACAAGCCCCAATCCATCATAACCCTAATTATCATTTTCCACAAACTAATTCACAATAATATATAATATAGTTGTTATAAATATTTAATTCTCATGACTGGTGGGCTGTCTATATTAATAGCCCTTGACTAAGATTTTCCAGTTTATTTTTGTCACATTGTTTATGAGTTAGTCTCACTTGTTCCAAATTAAACATTTTCTTGTTTTTTGCTTAATTCTTCATGTTATTTTTATTTAAACAGCAATCATGTACGAATAAAATATTACTTTTCAGATTTTAGTACAAATGCATAGTCACATTTTCTCTAGTTAGAAATTAGAGATTGAGAATGAACAATTGACATCACCAACAATTTCAAATAAGTGAACATAAATTGAAACTAAAATGTAATATGAAATTATGGCATTTTTTGTGAGTCGGAAATAAAAAATAATTTGACTATCGATTTTGGACTGGAAATATAAATTTTTTAATTTAAAAATCTAAAATATCTTAAAATAAATTAAATCTTGTACTAAGAATTTTATAATATTTCGGATCCTACATTCAGAAATTTTGAAAATTCTTAAATTCTGAATTGAGAATTTCATCTTTTAGAATCCCAATAGATAATCAATTAAACTATATTTCAAATTGTGGATTGATAATACTTTGATATTTATTATTTTTATCATAAAAAATAAATAAAAGATATTTTCGGAATTTGGCATGATCCCATATTTATCTTCTGGAACGTCGGCTTCACGTTCTCAGCGTTTGGCTGCAGGCGAACAAAATTGTTTTTGGCCATAATGGTGTATGACAAAATGTTAAACTAAATAAAAACAATTAAAATATTTGATATCGACCTCATATAAATCGCCCACCGATGACCGATTCCAATGGAAAATTATATATTTGGTAATTCTTTTATGTGAATATTAGGCTTGAGCTCAATCTATATTTAAAAAGAAAAAATGTATAAAAAGATTTAATTAAATATCTAATAGTAATTAGTAAATGATCAATTCAATTATTTTCTCATAATTTATCTCTCGGAGACAAACCATATCATTCATTCGATTTTTTTTTTTTATGATTATAGTCTATGCCCAAATAAAAATAATTTTTTTTATTAATTATTAGGTTGTTGGAAAAAAAAAAAAGCTTAGTCAAGTAATTTGAGTACATTTTATCTTTCACATGACATAGTCACATGCGTATTAATTTGATATTTCAATAATTATGTAAATTCGATTATTAATTGTTTTTTGTCACTCTTTTAAGAAAGCAATAAATGCGCGTGTTCAAGCTATGTTGTAATAGTTTCCATATCGTGCGATTTTAACTAACTCCTTACCAAGTTTTTCACCCGAGCCGTAATTGTTGAAATGCTTTACTTATGATTGATTAATAGGTTATAATTAATAGGTTGTGAATCTAAAATACTTTGAGGATATTTGTTTGCATGAATTTTAAATTAATTCATAATCAGCGCCGCCGGCCCTGTAAATTTTAAGGCTAGGTACGATGAAAATTTTGGTGCCCCTATTTAAATTAAATAGTTATAAACATTATTAATAAAATATATTTTAAAATTATTTATCCTATTTAAAATTACAAAATGTATTCAAAAATGTTTTATAATAAAAAATTCGAGTCCTTCACGACTTCACAACCATCTTATTGATTTCGCTTAATTTTTAAATAAACATAAAATAAAATAAAAATTTAAAGAATATCATATAAACTAAATGCATAATTATCATATAAAAATAATTCTCCCATCATTTTTTTAAGCAAACTTTTTTAGATTTTCTCATCATCTCTTTACTTTGTTTTCTTTTTCCAAAACAAGATAAATGTTTACTAGCTCAAGAACAATGATAAACATAATCACAAAATAAATAAAATCAAACAAATTAAAATATAAAATCACTCAGGAAAGTTCTTAAAAAGTAAACAAAAAAAATTAAAGAAAAGGCCTAGAATGTCACGTAAATGCAGCAAGAAAAATCTGATAGGAGTTAAAAAAAATTTGTATAATATTATGATAAAAAAATAATTCATATCACAGACAATATTTGTTTAAGAAAAAATGAAGGACTGCCATATCAACTTGTCGTTGGTTTCTATTTACTAAAACTTGTTTGTAATTTATATGATATTGAAAAATAAAAAAAGAGATAAGAGAACTAGAGAAGCAATAGAAAAGTGAAGACACAACAGTCGCTTCGTAATCTAGAATAGAGACTAACGCTTTGGTTGTCATGTTATGTTAGGAAAAATATAAATTTTAATATTTTAATTGATATCTTGAATAAATCTTAATATTTTATTTTTAATATATTTTGAGTTAAATATCTTTATTACCCTAAATATAAATTTATTTTTGTGTTAGTATTTTTATTTAATTCATAGATTAAGTTTTTTATATTATATTTTTGTAAAAGGTGCCCCACTAAGATAAATTA
>JAPKLW010000053.1:659513-707266 GCA_026898455.1 Plectranthus barbatus | reverse complement strand
TAATTGTGGTTAATAATAAAATTGGCAATTGTAATTAACTTATTTAACTTAAATAAGTTAATTACAATTGCCAATTTTATTATTAACCACAATTAGCTACTAAATACTAGCTCCGAAATTAATGTATCAAAATGAAAATGGCCTATTTAAGCGGGACGGAGGTAGTACATATTATTAAAAAAAACTATTTTCTTTCATTTTTAGAGTTTTTTTTTTCCGATTGTTATTGTTTAAGCTATTTTGTCCATGAATTTACATAGTAAGACAAATATATGTATGAGGCTGCAGTCTCATGAATGAAACTATTACTATATCCTCTTTCTTTTTTAATTTTATCTTTGTTAATTAAAGGGTTACATTAGTTTTTGAATAAATAAAATAAAACTAAAAAGCAAAAGAGGAGATGATTTCATACATGAGTTGCGAGAGACCCCGTAAGCTGTTTGAGTTAGTTTGAAAAAACGAAATAAAAAAATTGAAGGTGAAAAATGTGAATGAATGTAAACCACAATTTCTTAATACATTGCGATTGCGGCTGAAGATCTTCAACAAAATCAACAAATCTGTGAGTTCAAAATGAAAAGACACGTATCAAAACTAAACATTTACTTCATTCATCCCACTTGAATTGTCACACTTACTAAATTGGGTGTCCCAACTAAATTATCACATTTCTAAAAATGACAACTTTTTCACACTCAACGATAAAATATTAATCACACTAACTCATTCTACACTCACAACTCTTAATTTCTGTGCCAAAAAGAAAGACAACAATTAGAATAGGACGGAGGGAGTATCATTTTACATATATGCATGCATGGTTTAATCACGCAATTATATTTCACTTCTTCACAATCAATTGTTTAGAGGGTACGTAGAAGATCATTGTCGTGAATTATAGTGATTACAAAATATATTTAAACCTACACAAATAATAGATACAAACCTACTCTCTTTTGGGTGTTGACTAATAATTAATTTGACAATTATTAAATTAATTTTTGTTGTTGGTTAAAGGAGTTATAGTTTGAATAAAATGTGTCAATATGCTGTTTGTTACACATTTTTTTTTTTTATCAATTTTGAATTTTTAGGTTTTGATTTCAAAGCTAGAGGATCGTTATGATTTTTGATTTTTAGATCTCTTAATTATTAATTAAAAATTAAAAAGAAGAAGTGAGAGAGAGAGAGAGAGAGGAGCGAGAGGCATGAGCGTGTGTGTATGCTGTATGGTGTGGGTGAAAATGGGCGCCCGGGGGAAGCAAAAAAGTCAAGAAGCAGACGATAATTGTCTCATTTCATTTCATCTTGACCTGCGGCTGTCTGCTTCTATTGGATTCATCCACGTGCGCTTTTAGCCTTATTTTCCCACGTGCTCCCATGCCGCGTCCTTATATTTTTCTAACATTTCATTTCTTTTTCTTTTATCCACATATATTCCCCAGCGGATCCAGAAAATTATAATTGTGGATACAATATATAAATAAAATTATATTGGGGTACATTATATAAATATTTATATATAAAAATAATAAAAATATTTATATATATATATAAATAATAAAAGAATTATACATTTAATAATAAAAAATAAAAATTTGGGGGTACAAGTGTACCACAATCTAACACATGCATCCGCCCCTGTTCCCCATACCATGCATCAAGTTTTTATATATTTTGAAACAAAAAAAGTATATGACTTAATGAGGTTTTAGTTGAAAAGATAAATTTGATCAGGATCATCGAATTTATTTTCCTTCTTTTTTAAAAAAATATATTCATTTAAACATACGCACTCTACATGTTTCTATGGAAGCTCGAACCCATGACCTCCTGATCATAAATAGAGTGTTTTCACCACTGTACCCCGAACAAGGAAATGAGAATCATCGAATTGATTAAGTGTAACATAAAACAAAACATTTATGCACATTATTTTAATTACTAAATTTAATGGTCTGAGCTTCTTTATAATATTATAAAATCATTCTCCTCACAATCTGATTAATTTGTAAGAAGATAATTAATGCTAATATGATATGATCAGAGTCAATTCCATTTTAATAATGGATACTTTAATAACGATTTAAAATTAAATAATTTCACGTTGTACAATTATTGACAATTTATAGTTAAATAATTTCACGTTGCACATATAGTGATAAAATTAACATGCATGAGGAGTGATGCTAACAGAATTCCTAACTACCAATTCGATAAAAAAAAATATACTCCCTCCGTCCCGAGTTATTAGTCCCATATTCCTTTTTCGTCCGTCCCAATTTATTAGTCTCATTTCCTAAAATGAAAAAAAATCTCCTCACACCAATAAAATATTAATTCCACTACACTCACAAACATTGGTAACTGTGCCAAAAGCAAATGAGACTAATAACTCGGGACTGAGGGAGTATATCTTTTGTTTTATTGTTAATTAACTGTTCAAAATAGCATGCTCTAAATTAATTATGTATACAAAGTAAAATAAAACTTTTTTGCTAAACAGAAAATAAAACGTGACAAATCAATTTATAATTGATTAATATATTGTTTGTCATATGATGGGCATCAATTCATATCTAGATTTTTCCTAAAGTTCACAAATACTGTACGCGTTGCTGTCTCTCTGTGTGTGTATATATAGAGAGAGGTATATATATATATATATATATATATCTTCATGCATAATTAATTGTATAAAATCTCATCCCTTAAAGATTCGCAATTTCCCAATATATCTCTCTCCTTCAAATATTTCCAGCCGAATGCAGAAAATGGACTCTGCATGCCACGAATATTCACGGCCCGCATCTTCCTCGCCGGAAAAAACAACTCCTGCGGCGGCGAAGCAGAGGAAGCCTGCCGGCCGGAAGGTAGTCAAGGAGGCGCGCCACCCCGTGAGCAGAGGAGCACGGCAGAAGAACGGCGGCTGCGAAGCGCGGCCGCCCAACAAGAAATCCAAAATATGGGCCAGCCCCAAGACGGCGGCGGTGGCGCACGAGGCAACTGTCGACGGCCTTCCCATCCCGGACTCCGGCAAAGAAATGTTGAAATCAAAAGAGAAGGATGGTGTATTCGAGGAAAGTGGGAGGTGGTCGGAAGTGTTCGTGGACGAGGAGGCGGTGTTCAACATGCCGGCGTTGCTGGATGGTATGGCGGAGGGGATGCTTCTGACTCCGTTGGGGATGAAGAAAGGCTTCACTTGGAGCCAATACGATGATGATGATGCCACAGAGTTTACTTTGTGGCTTAATTAATTCATTCCAAAAATGAGATTATTTCATTTTTAAACTTTGCATACATGTATGTTATGTATGTTGGTGGATCATTTGTTGCAAAATATTTTCGAATACATAAAGTTTGAGTTTATATTAATTAGTTTTCATATGGGATCAAATTTCCCAATAACCCACTACTAAGATTAGATGGTAATAACCTGTATGTGGATATCAAAAATTCTATTTCACATGATATTTCCATGGTTTAATTACTAATTTTCATACTTTATAAGAATTAAATATAATACTATGTTAGTACCCAACTCTTCATTACAAACCAGTTCATAAGAAAAGTGATGCTTCAGTCATTATAAAATGGCACAAGTCTTTGTATGGCACAAGTCTTTGTATCGATGTGAGATACATTTAACACACATTCTTACACGGAATTTGAAATTATTTTATTATTCTTTTTGGTCTTAAACCGCTGACAACCATGCTAGTGGAGCTCCCATCATTAGGACTAAAATGACTCATGATATATTAAGATCTAACTCTTCCTCACAAAATTGATTTATATGTAGAGGGATGTCTCACCAGTATAAATTGGCACATGCCTTCGTCCACAATCCATGTGAGACATATTTAACATACTTTATACTATAATTGGTTTTTAAGAACACAAAAACCAAAATCTTATAAGAACACAAACTATGTCTATGAATTTATCTTGTAATAATCAAAGTTTGGTAAAAGCTTAAAATTTATTACTGGAGCACATTATACATCCTAATTGGGTGGGATGAACCCCAGGATTGAACTTATAATTAGATTAATCTAAACTACAATAAACACTACCAGAAATTCGCGTTTTTGCGACCGAAAAATCGGTTGCAAATCGGTTGCAAACTGCTGTTTTGCGACCGATTTGCGACTGATTTCGTCCGTCGCAAAAACCTTGGTCGCAAAAAAAATTGCGACCGAAAATTGAATCCGTCGCAAATTTTTGCGACCGAAATTTCGGTCGCAAATCGGTTGCAAATAAATTTCCTTCGAAAATTTTTTTTTTAAATTTTTTTGAACCAGTTTTGAACCGGCCGGTCCAACAATCAAATCTGGTGGCTTGCGTCCAAGGGGGTTCGAACTCGGCACCTCCCGCACGCGTGCCGCGCGCGTTACCACTGAACCAAACAATAATCTCATTCTTTATACGTACTAAAAAATATACATATTTTTAAAAAAAAGGAATTTTGCGACCGATTTGCGACCGAATTTTCGGTCGCAAAATTTAGCAACGGAAAAATCGGTCGCAAATAATCTGCGACCGAATATCCGGTCGTAATTCCGTCGCAAAATTTAAAATTTCTATTTGGTCGCAATTCCGTTGTTAGTCGGTCGCAAAATCGCGACCTTTTTTTTTTTTGGTCGCAAATCGGTCGCAAATTCGCAATTTTTTTGTAGTGAAATTAAAATTATAAAAATTTTTAAATAAAATCAATAATTTTAATAGTAGAATATGTATGGAGTAAAACATAAAAAATGAAATAGAGAACGTGAATCTAATGTGCTATACATGGATGTTATTATATATCTTTTATTTCTTAATAGAGATATATTGGAGTGGGATAGTACAAAAATAAAATTTATTTCAAACCAGCCTGGAATAAACAATTGTTAACCCTCACTTTATCAAGATCCTCTCATATACAGAGTTTCAACCTATATGTTCCATTTTATGTGTGGAGTGTTTTAAATTAATGAATGTTTTTCTAAAGTAAAGGTAGGAATGTATAGAAATCAATTTTAATGTTTTTTTTTTGTATTAAAAGATATTTATATGTGAAAATAATATAATAGGAAGACCTGCAGTGTAGAAGCCTTTGGCCGAAAATTGTTTGTAAAAAATGTGGTGGATTCGATAGAAATTAAAGATGATGATGATATGGTCGGTGAGAATATAATAATATTATTTTCTTAAAGATTGAACAACACATGGTTGCTGTTTTCTTTTAATTTATTGAAGTAGATGTATATATGATGTATGATGCATCTATCAATAACTTCAGTTGATTGACTGATTCCCATTTTGGACACAGGTGATCGAGGTCAATTACTATACATTATATATATATATATATATTTTTTTAAAAAAAAACTCATCTCATCTCTAAATATAAACTATAATCATATTTATTTCTGTTTATTATTGCAATCCAATACTCCAAAAGATCACAGGTGGTATGCAATTTTAATTATTTCGTTGAGAGCAATAAAATATATGATATAGTATTATCAATATATGACATGACATGAAAAATAATTTAATTATCAATTTAGGGTTCGGAGATGGAGTCTTAATTCAAAACACGAAAGACACAAATTCTCAATTAAATTATTGATTGAAGACCCGAAGATAAATTCTCAATTCAGGACATGCAAGATTATAAAATTCTTAATTTAGAACTCGAAAATTATAAATTTCTAAATCTAGGATATCGATATGAGGTACTAGATTGAGAAGTTTATGATCTTTTAGGCCCTTAATAGAGAGTTTATCTTTTGAACCATAATTCAATAATTAAATATCTTTCAAGTTCAAGATTGACAATACTCATTTGATGGTCTCAGCTAGATAAATATAGTTAGAATTGAAGAATAAACAGTCAGAATATGCGCAAATAAAATTAAAATAAACAATGCACGAAAGTGCGTGTAATTGGTGGGCCTAGTTTTAGTTACAACTTTCCTTTTGCCTTAGAATGACTAATCAAGCACTGATTAGTCAGTTTAGAGATGTTGAGGTTTGATATTAGATAAATTGAGACCCTTAGAATTGGGTTAGAAAAATAACAGATATGGATGAAGTGAGAAATAAATACGAAAAAAACACAAATCGACGCCAAGTGTGGCTTTTACTTAATACGGAATGCACGATGAAACAAAAGAAATTAAATTCGTAATGAATGTGTATTTCAACAGAAATTCGAATAGTGTACATCGTATGAAGAACTTCCTCCCAAAATAGACTTGGAATCTCCTTCTTATAGACATGAGGGAGGTCCATTACAAGAAATCTCGAGGTCGGTTGGGGTGGCGACGACCCCGGATTTCTCGTTACAAACCCCATAAATCCAAGGGTCGATTAGGGCTAACGTGGTACCTCTCCAACAGCCTCCTACTCATCTATTCGCTCAGGGTTGGCTATGGACCCGACCCAAGGATCGATGATGGACTTAGACCTGGAGTCGGTATGTGTGCTGGAGTGAATCTTGACTTGATTTTTGGTTTGCAACTAGCTGAGCTTCAAATTGATGGGCCACATTCTTTTTTTTCTGTTTCGTTAGCGTGAGTTGGTCTCGAGGGCTGCTTGGGCTGACCTCAACAATAGTCCATTTAGCATCGAGGCATATTCAAGATATAGATCGAAGCCTAACTACATGATCATATTTTAATCTAAGAGCGGAATCTTGGGATACTGGGGGCATCCCAAAATATTGGGATGCGTACTCGAAGGTCTGCTAATGTAAATGGGAGGTGAGTGACCCAGGAGTTAACTCGATTGATCAAAGTGCAAAGTCTTGGGATACCCGGGGCATTCCCAAAGGCACTGAATGCATTCCTGGTGGTTCACTTAACTACATGGATGTTTGAGTGACCCGAGAGTCGACTCAATTCATATGGCTGCCCCCAGGGGGCATTTATGTACGTTGGTGTCGGATTGTTTTGGAAAACCATCATGAGGGTCTATCTGTAGTTCCAGAATTCACGCAGTTAGAGTCATCGTGGGAGATGTTCTCTTGCGTGAGAGTGTTGCTCTCAGACGTGCACTCTGATAATTTCGGAGAGTTTTATGGAATAGTCCTTGGCGGTTTCGGTGTGTCTAAGAGCCCTTGGAGGCTATCACAGGTTTCATTATGCTTGTCTCGGCCGGACAGGCTCCACTAGTGTTTGTTGATTTTTGCCTTTATTGACTTCGACAAGAGGGGTTGGTAACGATATTGTGGAAGGGTTTGATGATCAATGCATACCTTAGGAGTCAAATCGATGGTGAGGCCACAAATGGCCGGTGTGCGTGCTCCAAGCAAGGTCGGTAAGTGAACCCGGAGTGGGGTTGGCCAAGGATCCCCGAGTGAGGTCAACCTGTTTAAATCTTACTGCCCTCTTGTGATTTGTGATTTGCAACCTTGTCCAGATGGGTTGTCGTTTTGTGTTGTTGATTTTCCTCACTTTGTTGGTGTGACTTTCTTTGGAGGTGTTTTGAGGGCCCCATTTCGTTCTTTTCCAAGCTACGACATGGTGATGAGTAGGTTGAGATTAGTGTATTGGAGTTGTTAGGGTCATTTGAGGCGACAATATTGGGATCAAACAATATATCTCCCTGACAATATGTCAGACATTCTTCTTCGAGGTTGGCTAGTGAATCCAATGATGACCCGGGGTGTTCGTCGTCAAGTTCGTCGGCCAACTCTACGGGAATATACTGGAATGGAAGGGGTGTTGATCTAGGTAATTTGTTTTTTCCTTAGTTTGGGTCATCGCCGATACCTAACTTTATATCTTTCATCTCCCCAGGTTGTTGAGCACTTCTCCAAATACCACTATAGCTTGGTGAGGTCGGTTGAGACCCCATCCCGGGGGCACGACCAACTTAAGAATGAATTAGCCATCTAGAAGCAATGCAGGTGGCGATGGAGTGACAGTTGTCGGTGTTGATGGTTGATCTGCAGCGTGCTCGCTAAGAGACAGGGGTCTACAACGAGGTAAAGAGAAAAGAGAGCGGAGAGCGATCTGAAGGAGAGGGTCAACATGAGTAAGAGGGTTGGTGCCCTTGTGAGCAAGTTGAAGGAGATGGACCCCGATCATGTGATAGAGCTGAAAAAGAAAGACAAAGCGTTCCAGTCCGTGATGTCGAAGTTGGAGAAGATAGAGGCAAAAGTTTCACTGTTGAGGAGTGGGGTCGGAGTTGATCATCGACTGGTCGTGCAATCGGAGGACTTCAAACCTACCTTCTAGATGTTGGTGAATATGGTCACTAATACTGTGAATGCTAAGATCCATCATCAGTGCCCCTAGTTTGACCCTGAATTGATCGAGTGACCTGGTATTTCGATCCCAGATGTGTAGAAACCCGACGAGCCCCAGCTTGAGACTAAGCCTCAACTACCGACCCAACCTTTGTAGCAGGAGTTTGACTCTTCAACTATCTTGTAGGGTTTGAAGCAGATTGAGCTGATCAAGTCTGAGAAGACCTACCTCTGTGCATGAGCCCCAGCATTTCGATCCTCAAGCAGCCTTGAAGCCTTGTACTTAGCCTGATTTCGACATTATGCTCTACAGTGGTGGTCCAATGAAGACTACCGAGATCGGTGTTGAGGCCAGTGGAGCTTCTCCGACCCGACCTCCAAAACTGCCAACCCAACCCCAGATTCTACTTTGATGTTTTTGTTGTTCTGGATTCCCATAAACTTTGGATATTGCTTTTGTCGTTATACATTTTTTTTGTTCTTTTTGTATGGATGATGCTTGTTGCTTTTTGATTTTGACTTTGCGTATTTTGTATGCATGTATTGTTGATTCATGGGTAGTTTTCTTGCACCATTCGAATACCTTGACCGATAGACGTATGCTAGGTTTGATCAATAGATATAGATGATGCATCTCATGAGTCCTGCTAAGCAGAAACACGAGGTCAGCATTGCCCTTCAGACGCTAAAGTTAGTAGTGGTTTTGATGAAGAAGTAGTTCTTCTTGAATCTTGTAGATCCCTCGAGGAGTTGGGAGTCTCCGCAGTTGATGGTATATTAAGGGGATGACCTTCATTTTGACCTGCGGTCATGGGGGTCAACATACCTATCATTCCTTGCTCAGTCACAATAGACACTCGCCTGGGGTTGAGCCCCAGTCCCCCCCATCCGGCTAGTGTTCACGAGTTTCGTAATTCTTTCTGTATTCTTTCTAGCGACCCTGTTCGGTTTATCATTTTCAAATTTGATTTGAGCCCAAGATTTGCTCAACACGGTGTACATATCGTTGCAGGGGTACGTGGTTAGCTTCCTGTAGAGGTAGGAATCAAACATTGAGGTCATTCTTAAAGGTATATATTGCAGTTTGTGGAGAGCAATGTAAGACCTCCACTAGTTCCCCGTTGAACCTGCCGACATAGGACCTTAAGATCTCACACTTCTTCTACTTGTGGAGGTGCTCTCACTTGTTCGTTCACCATTTTAGCGAGGACAACAAGGGGTGTAATGCTCATGTTACCGATTCCGATGCTTATTGGCGGCGGGCTTGATTGTGTTATTTCGCCGCATTCTCATTGGGAGGGATACCTGCCATTTTTCTACAAAATTCATTCTAAAAGCCCCACAGTGTGCACAAATATTGAGGCTCAAAATTAGATAAATTGAGGCTCTTGAATTGGGATAAAAAAAATAACAGATTTCGATGAAACAAGAATTAATGCGAGATATAATAATGAAGAACACACAAAGTGATGCCAAGTGTGACTTGTATTTACTATGGAATGCAAGAATAAACTAAAGAAATTGAATGTGTATTTTGAAAAAAATTCGACTAGTGACAGCGTATGAAAAAATTCCTCCCAAAATAAACTTGGAACACCCCTTTTATAGACTAAATAAAGGCCCATTACAAGAAATCTAAGCCTAACAAACCCTAACTAAGGTCAGTAATGACCCAGAATTTTTCAAAATGGACCCCAAAAATCTCAGGGTCAGTTAAGGTCGACGACAACCCCGAATTTCTCAAAATAAACCCCAAAATCTCGGGTTCAGTTAGAGTTGACATGGAACCTCTCCATTAGCTTCCTTCTTATTTATTCATTCGGGGTCGGTTACGGACCTAACCCTAGGGTCGGTGATGGGCTTGACCCCGGGGTTGGTTACGAACCCGACCCTAGGGTTGGTGATAGAGCCGAACCCGGAGTCGCTATGTATGGTAGAGCAGGTCTT
This sequence comes from Plectranthus barbatus, assembly GCA_026898455.1. NCBI lineage: Eukaryota > Viridiplantae > Streptophyta > Magnoliopsida > Lamiales > Lamiaceae > Plectranthus > Plectranthus barbatus. The sequence goes on along the minus strand of JAPKLW010000053.1, from coordinate 697,074 downwards.
GACCTAGTTTTTGGGTTGACTCGCTTAGTTTTAGTTGATGAGCCACATTTCTTTTGATCCGTTTCCTGAGCACGAGTTGGATCTCGATTGGTTAAGGCCGCTTGGGTCTGGCCTCAACAAGAGATATACTACACAAGTTGTAAACTGATAAGTTTCAAAGAAAACAATTTCTCGCTCCGTTCCGATTATATAGTCCACTTTGGTTTTACACGTATGTCAATTTTTTTTTAAGAAAACAATATAATTAGATAAGTTTCCCATATTAACCTTATTTAATAAATTGAATCTCGAAATTTGGTCATCTTACTTTTATGCTCATTCATTTCTTTTCATTATATTTAACTACACTGTAAATCTTCCTTTTTTCCTGATGTTGTATACGAAAAATCAAAGAATCTTGGTTTTTTAAAAAAAAAATTAGAATTGAAACGTTGAATAAAAGTTCTTGGTTTCAAAGATTTTTGAGTTGAAAATTTGAAATTTTGAGATTTCTTTCAAGTCTTGCGCCAAAAAATGTTTTCAAAATTTTGAGAAATCATATAAATACACAAATATGTTCAACCAAGTTTAACAAGTTCAGAAAAATATTTTTAGAAGAATGAACTATCGATTCATGAGTATTGTGTCTCATTGTCTTCAATGTTCAAATAGAAAAAGAAAATGTTCAATGCATCATGAACAAAATATTAGGAATAGGACATTAAATGATCTTTTTTCTTTCATATTATGCTTTAATTTTCTCATTTTTCAAAACATTGTCCACTTAATTACTTTTTTATTTTCAAGATTTTTAAAGTTTATATTGGTCAATTACCATAAAAAATAATACTAAATATAAAAACAGGACTATATAATCAAAATACCCCAAAATAGTAACCCGAACTATATAATTGGAACGGAGGGTGTAATAAACAATCAAATAAAGCAAATAATAAAAGTAGTAAATTAACAAACGATATATAGTGGTTTGGGATATCAAAATCCGTATGACCACTTTTATTCCTATCAATATGAAGGATTACATTGTGGCCTCTTCACTCCAACTTCTCTGCATCTTCACAATTGGTTGAACTTTACTATATTCTTGACGCTAAATTCATTATAGACTCGTATTTATCTACTGATGTATGTAGATGATATGTTGATAGCGTTTTGAGATAAGCAAGGGATAACCGAGCTGAAGGAAGCTCTGGGTCAGGAGTTCGAGATGAAGGATCACGGTTGTGCTCGAAGGATCCTGGGTATGGAAATAGTTCGAGATAGAGCTCGAAGAAGACTCACATTATCTCAAGAATGATACTTGATGAAAGTTCTTGAGAGGCATGGAATGAAGGATGTAAAGTCTGTGCTCACTCCATTAGCAGCTCATTTTAAGTTGAGTGCTACTGGGAAACTCGACGAAGAGGAATGAGAGCTTATGAGAGTTATTTCTTATGCGAACATTATTGGTTCGTTGATGTATGCGATGGTCTATACGAGACCGGATCTTGCTTATGCTCTCAGCATGGTTAGTCATGGCCCAACCTAGGAGAGAGCATTAGATGGCTCTGAACTGGGTCCTCAGGTATGTTCGAGGAACAGTTGGGAAGAGTCTAGTCTTCAAGGATGATGGTACGAGCTCGAAGCTCCCAGTTGAAGGGTTTGTAGACTCGGATTATGCAGGATGTATGAATACGAGAAAATCATTGACGGGTTTTGTGTTCACATCATATGGAATGATGATTAGTTGGAGAGTAGTTTGCAGAAGGTAGTTGCCTTATATTTGAAGGAGGTGGAGTACATTGCCTTGACTGAAGCGATTAAGGAAGGTTTGTGGTTACTCGGGTTTATGAATGAATTAGGGATAGATCAAAGAAAGATGAAGGTTTCCTGTGATAATCAAGGTGATTTGCAGTTGGCAAAGAATGACGTTCATCGTGAGAGAACTAAGCACATCGATGTGAAGTTCCATTTTATAAGGGATGTGGTTGCAGCCGGAGAGGTCGAGCTGCACAAGATGTGCAAAATTTGGGGGGGGGGGGGGAGAATAAAGGTAGACCCTATTAATAAAATCCTTGCTAAATTTTTATGTGATCACTATGATAGTGATTCACAAAGAATCATACTCTCTCCGAATCAAGAGTTACCTATTCAAGAGGAAGATGTTCGCAGAGTCTATGAGCTACCCTCCGGCTCCAGGGTAGTTAAAAAAAACTTCCACCCCAACAGATATTTGTATGCTGAAAATGGATTTGCACATGTCGTCGGAAACCAACACCAAGTCATTATGTAAAGTTATAGAGACCCGTTTAAAATCCTTCGATCATTCTGAAGATAGTCCTCAAGACTACGCCAAATTATATATTTTGTATGCTTTGAGGACATTGTTATGTTCTATAGGAAATGACAAATTAGATTTGTCATATGCAAAATATATAAATTCTTTTGATGAAATAAAAGATTATAATTGGTCGGGTCATATTTTGGACTATAATCATACTCTCTAAAGGGGGAATCAGACATCCCAAAGTAGATTTGCATTTTTTTACGGTAAGCATTTTTTCTTTAAAAGTTAATGGTTTGATTCCAATTATAGACAATAACTTTTTGTTTTCCTGAACATGACAGGTGCATTTCATGGATTTCGTTGGACTCCCTGACGATATTGCTCCACTCTTCTCCGATCTTTCGTGCTCAATGTGGACAACTGATGATATTGATGACAAAGTTGAATCACTTCTTTCCCTTGGAGGATTGGGGGAGGGTGAGATTTTTGTGAACATGGATGCAGACACGATGAATTTTGGTGGAGGAGCCCATGATGAGGCATTCATAGATGTGGATGGAGGCCATCCTTATTAAAATGCCGAATGAAGGACTCCAGATTTTAATGCTGAAGATAGGATTCTGAGTTACACGGATACTGAAAAAAGGACTCAGATTGACGTGGGTGCTGAAGAAAGGACTCAGAGTGATGAAGAGTTGAATGCTGTAAGTACTTAGGCACCCTATCATACGGAACGCCGAAGCAACAATCACAGCCACCAGAATAAGAACGATCACGGTAACATGCTAAAAAATCGTTATCAAAATTAGTAAATCTCACTAATTAATTCAATAAAATTTTGTGTAAAATATTTACCACTTCATTCATCAACATCGTGAGAATCAACGTGTAGGCAACCTTCGCATGAGCAAAGCAAACAAAATGTCAAAATTGGATTACACTACATAATTGCGAAATTAAGCGGAGAAAGAAACATCACAAACACGAGTTTATGTTCCAAATATGCTTTAATTAATTAGTAGTATTGCTTAGGGGAGCCCAACCTTGGTAAAAAACGTGGTTTGACACCAAAATTTCCAGTATGAGGTGTAAATTCACCAGACCAAACAACATCATCTTTATAATTTAATCATGTGCTCCATTTTATCCTCTGAGCCATCAGCTGCCAATGTTCTCCCTTCCCAATTTAATCCACTTCCCCCACATAATGACACTTTCTAATTTGTGCATTCTCATCAACTATACTATCACATTCAGTACTGTCATTCCCATCCATTTCCTCATGTTTTGTAGGCGAGTAATCAGTCGAATGATCAACAGTACAATTGATTGTATGTCCCTCTTCTTTCAAACATGCCTTACATTCTGTATGAATTCCTTAAGGCCTGCTTTTCTAATAAATATCTAAAAGTCTTATACATTGCTTCACTAGAACAAGGGATGCAACAACTATTTCGCTTGTAATACTAATTATCTTCAAATAAATCATCATATGAAATTTAGGTGATCCAATTCTATTTTTTACTCAATTAAATATTAATTAGTGGCCAAGGAAAGCTCATAAGCTCGGTGGAATTCGGTGATGGTGATTTTGAAGCATCATTCATCGACATATACAGCTCAGAAACAAGTATACATGAAGGGAACGAGCAAATTCGAAAGCCACAAAAGTATATTTGAAACCGACAAAACAAAAAATTCAACTTTTACAAATAAAAAGGGGTATTAAACAAAAAAGTAAAAAGAATAATACTAAAACTGTATGACAAGGCTGATGGTGTTTCAGCTGCCGATGATGCAGCTTGGAACGAACTCACTGTGACTAGGGTTGGAATGTTTGACAAGGGCTAGAACGAACGAACGAACACAGTGGAACAAATGCAGTGGGCTATTTTTATAAATTTATGATTGAATGAACAAACGCAATGGGCCAACGAACGGGCTTTCCAATCGGACCGTATCAAAATTAAAGAAAAATTTACAAAATAATTTTTTTTGTATTTGTCTTGGCCCAGAATACTAATAACAATTAAAAATATGTGTTTGTCCAAACAAATATTTAAACTACATCTCGACCCAAAAGTTTACAATATCGTAATAATGTAAGCGACTATTAGTACCATGTACCACGTGAGTGGTCGTTGCTTGTTTGTAGCAATTGATGATTTCATCCAATCAACTGAGGAAATCTTGCTTGGTGAATACAAGTCATGGGGCTTCTCCTTTCATCCCAACCTGAAAAAGGGGAAAGAGATATGTTTCTCATCCAATCTAAAGTTTGGGCATGATCATAACTGCCATGAGAGAAGCAAAAGAAGATGTAACAAATCTTGTACGATCATTTTTGACAGGACAAGTCTCTCTTACCTCGTGTAAGACAACGGGTACGAGGACTCCGGTTCTCCATGTTTTGAAACGATGACATATGTTCTTGAAATCGGAAAAGAAAAAATTGCATTAGATAGAAATTTGAAGTTGCAGCAAGTATAGATCTATTTCAAGGGAAGGAAAATGCGAACAAACCGGCAAACTAACAGCTACACTGAGTAGCGCGATGTTGTTTACTCCAGCACACAAATTGACAGCTTTCGTGAAAGTGAATTCTCTGTCATCCTTGTTTCCAAAGGCTGATCCTGCAATAAGAAAACATGTAGTCTCACATTGAAAGTTTTTTGGCTCGTATATTCTTCAGTATCAAGATCTTCTTGATGAAGTTTATAATCACCAGAGAGTTGTCCATTTACGAAGCCATGCAGCGCGTGGCTTGCGGAAGCTATTGAGAGAACTGGCCTACGGACTTATCACGACACTGCAGTCCTAAAGTTTTAGGCAAGAATACCTAAAACTAAGGATCTATACTTACTACTGGTCAAATAATTCATCACCATCAAGCTCCTCAACCGAATTGGTATTTGCAGTCAAATGTTTGGGTTTATTTACACCCTCAAGGGCTGCCACTCGTTCCTGACCAGCTACCTGCCCATGTCCTCTATCATGTCTCCCCACATCAGCATTTTCATTTTCACGTCCTCCATTATCCTCTGGCATTGGGAGTAGAAAATCCGTCAAGCTGCATATTTGAAATAGGAGCATTTCAACTGGAATTTCAGTGAATGGATCTGACAAGTCAGCACTCATAATTAGAGAAGCCTACAATAGTCTGCAGAGAAATGTCAAAACCAATCTTGCGAGATATCTAGAGGGAAAATGGAAGGAACCGTCCTCATTGCAAGTTTAACTGGAAAAAATACCAACATCACTATCAAACTTCCATACACAACAACAGACAACAAAGCTCTACGAACATGCTTGTGAACAGGATCATCAATTATATCACGGAATGGATTGTAATTTGGATCAGCTGGATCTCGGAGAAAGTTAAGAACCCATTACGCAAGACCTACAACATATGGACATACTTTCAGATGTAAAAACAAATGTTTAGCTCTAAAACATGATAAATATAAGTTTTGTCTCATTTCATATCCCTCGAAGAAGGCTGACAAAGATACTTATTTAAAGCATGTAAACAATTCCCATAATCCAATGAACCAACGAGCTTGCTAGTGGTAAGACAGAGAAGAACTCAACTATCTGAGAAATTGACTTCCCAAACATTCTTGTAGTACAAATATCATGCCACCAACCACACACCAAGCTCAATCACCAGAAGTAAATCGACTTTTATCATAGTCATTAGATTCCTAAAACATAATTAATATTAATCAATAACCTCTATAGGGATGTTCATAGTTCGAATCTCATATGTTCCCGATTGGATATGCCTAGCCCATTTAACAATGATAAGGATGGTCGTTAATGTGAAGGGTCGTGAGTTATTTGATCTGGTATAAATTGGTTGAAATTTTAGTACTTTGAATCATAAATACAACAAAAATATCAACTTTTATTTTGAAAGAAAAATTTCAAAAATATCAACTTTTATTTGACATCTATATACAAATGATGTTTCATGCCTCCCATATACTATAGTGTGAAAACCCTCACAACCAGCTCAAAATGTGGCAATAAAAGGATTACCTTCGACGAACTGGCACGTAGCACTTACATGGATGCTCCATTCAGAAACGTTACAATTTCTTATGTAATTCTGGTCCCTTTCATCATGGTTGATGCTCCCAACAAACTTAAAGAACTTGTTAGAATTTTTGGCCTTCCGTAGAACTTGATGGTGCCTTTCATCATGGTCCCTGCAAATGTTAGCAGACTAAACCAACATGCATGATAGCTAACACCAGAGCAATGTAATATTTTCACAAAGCAGATTCTTTAATTTTCCAACTTAGAACAAAACTCACCCCAGATACACATGTACAATTGCATTGCAGAATTCCATCACAGGAACTGCAATCTATACACAAGATTATGCATCGGTTTTATTGAGTCTGTAATTACATGAAGAGAATGGAGCATCAAAACCTTTGCCATCAAGAAAACTTAGCTCCACGAGAACAGTAGGAAACATAAGTATATTGTGTCGTGCCATCATTGTGTTGACACTCAAAGAGCTAAACATTCTTGCCAATGAACCACTGCATTGATCCACATGGTCTTCCACAAAGACATTTTCTTATGTTTCTGGTATAGTAGTCAATGATTCCTACTACAACAGCTAAACAATATTAAACATGCTCATGCAGTGCTTGAGATAATTGATGGTTATGTAAGCTATAAGCAAACTCACCTCATAATAATGATTCCTCGGATATATTAATACATATTCTCATTATTTTAAAAATCAATATTTAAATGAACAAAATTTAAAATAAAAATTAATTTAAGTTCAATGTATTAAGAAGTATCATTTCGTTCGAGAAGAAAGTTACTAATTGGTGAAACGGCGGCACAAATGTGCAAAATTCGGGGGGCACTAGTGATTGTGAGAGCGACGTGGAAGTTGAGAGGTGAGAGAGGGACGCGGAAGCAATGGTCAAAAGCGGTAATAGGGAGGATTATTTTATTATTTTATTAGGGTTCAAAAAATTTGGTCTCAATATATTTGAGACTTATACAGTATCAAATGTAATAACAAAGTACAAAAAGAAACAAAAAATTCAGACTAAAATGACATTCTAAACAATAATATATAAAGAACATTGCCGAAGATTACAGAACACTACCAAATCTCAGTCACTATATTAGGAGAAGGTTTTTTTGTCACAGCACACGTCTAAACGTTGGGGCTCTGGTTTGTGTGAGAGCAATATCTGGACATAAAAAAGCTTCGTACACACTTAAATATTATATATTAATACATATTCTCATTATTTATTTGAATGAACAAAATTTTAAAAAAGAAATAATTTGAGTTCAATGTATTAAGAGGTATCACTTCGTTCGATGAGAAAGTTACTAATTGGAGAAATGGGGCAAAAATGTGCAAAAGTTAGGGGGGCTCTGGTGATTGTGAGAGCGATGCGGAAGTTGAGAGGTGAGAGAGGGATGCAGAAGCAATAATCGAAAGCGGTCATATGCGTTCAGTTTTCGAATAGACGATCAAGATTCAACCTTAGTTAAGACACAAGGGATTTTCCATGGAATGCTCTTTCATATATAAAATTTGTAAAACAAAAATTATTTTGAGTTTTTAAATGGACCACAAATAAACTTTAGAAATGGAAGTGAAAGCAAGGAAGCTGAGGAATATGCAAATTCAATACCAGGTCTCATTCACAGGATTTTTTTTCCTTTTATTGGGCTGTGTATTCTCATTTTTTCTTTGGTTCACATTTCATTTTCCCCTCTCTATGGTAAATGTCGTCAATATTCCACATTAGAAAAACAAAAAGAAAGAAAGGATGTATTTAGATATAACTTATAAATGTTATATAATTCTATTAATATTTAATAATTTAAAAATATATATCAATATTAGACTTTATTTGTAGATAATAAAAAATTATAAATTTTGGTATATATTTTATTTATTTTTATTTTATTATTTAAAATATATAATAATTTTAGTAATATATTGAAAGAAAATTAAGTGACCAATAAAATAGTAATATATATATTGATTGGTTCATGATTAAAAAATAAAAAAATTGTATGTGGGACCCACACAGATGTGTGGTCTCATTACTATTTAACATAAATAGGGATTTTTATTTTTTTTTTAAGAAATACCAATATGGCGCTTAGGTGGCGGGAGACCTATAACATCCAAATTACTGTTATTTGTGGTCTTAGAAATATCACGTGCGGCAAAGCTGATGGGCTGATCTGGAAATATTCGGCCTCGTTTGGTAAATTCAAATATGTGGCCTATTTTAGGCTGATGGGCGTTTTTTTATGAAATTTCACATTTTCGATATCTCCTCAAATCCTATTGAATCTTGAAAAATTAAGGATGAAGGGATAAAATTTGATCAATCAATCCACCACTTCGGAATTTCCTAAGTCCAGGTTTTCTAATTTCAGCTTAACAATAAGCATAATGGGTCCAACTAACAAATACTCAGGGATGCAAGTGATGAAAACATCTTGTTTTGATATACGAGTTTATAACAAAATTGATCCGTACAGGGTGATCAAACTCGTGATTTATCAAAATTACATTATTGATCCAAGTAATTTCCTCGGATTATAGCAGTTCTGGTTCACTACAGAAAGAAAAAAGAAAAAAGAAAAACAGAATCACCGAAAAACCTCACCAGAATTCATACAATTTGAAATCACAAGAATGTAACAAACTGAAATACAATGTCACACAACTACAACCACTATAATGAGCAACTGCAGCTAAAGAAACCAAAATAAGCATATTATTAATTTCTACTACTCTACTATTTATGACACTTAAGCTCTCTCTCCCTCCAACCGTTTCTGTTCAACTCTAGTATAACATGCTCATGGTGCATATTTTCTGCCAATGTTTTCCGACAGAATTCCGGGGCGAATTCGAGCCCCCCCCTGTGGCACTAAAAACGAATGCAGCAATCTTGTGTACATTTTTTTTTTTGTGTAGGATACAAATACAGGAGAGGAATGCCATCAACAAATGCAGTAGTGGTTTCTTGCTGCTGCTAAGAGCTGGGGACAATGGTGCCCATGTATCCGAGCCCCGCGATTGTGAAGGTGATGACTTGAAGAAATAGGTATATGAAATAGTTGTTCTTCCCATAGAGGAAGTCATAGCATCCACAGATGAAGAGAAACAAAGCAAAACCAAGCTCATGTAGGTTGATCCTGACAGACAAAACCACCATCAGAAACTGTCATCATACTTGCTATTTTCTTTGCTTCAAAATGTGACAAAATCTTACCTGTCTCCTAGTAACTTAGACAAGGATTTTCTAGGTGCAGCTTTGTTGTTTGATTTATTCTTGAGGGTGTCTCCTAGTTTTTCTGTGACTACCCATTCGTTCACTCTCTTTGCCTCGAGCAGACCGATGAATGTGGCCTTGGAGCGATGGAACGACATTACATTCTCGAAAAGGACCCAATAGAACAGCAAGTGAAATGACCTGAGATTTGCTTTCATTGATCAGTCAAAGGTTGTCATAACTCATGTATCCAAAATAATGCCAAAGTTGGAGCTTGTACCTTGGGGTGCCAACGGAGTTGAGGGCGGTGATGATGCAAGGAAGGTAGATGGCTCCCCATTTCGGGACCTCAACTTCAGGGACAAGTATTGTCAAAGGCAGAACAACGCAGTAGAAGAAGAATGTGAACAGATGAGCTACGATCTTTCGGACAAAGAAGAAGCTGTAGATCACATAAAACTTCTTGTACAGAGTGACTTTCTGCAACAGCGGTCAAATTCTCAGTATCACATTCCCATTCATTTCTAGATATGTTATGATTGTTGAAAATAAATAAAATAAAAAAACGAAGAAGAATTCTTGAACTAACCTTGTTGGTAGCAATGTCCAGCACCATTTTTCTGAACAAATTGGCAGGGCCACAAGACCACCTATGCTGCTGGAACCTGAATGCTTTGAAAGTACTAGGTAGTTCACTTTTCACCTATTGCACAACACAACTTTAGGTAAGCTTCAAGTAGGTCCAACATTAATAAAATGTCAGAAAATAAAAGAGAATGCACCTGGAGATCTCCCAAGTAGAGAAATTTCCAGCCCTTGAGGCCTGCTCTAACAGCAAGATCCATGTCTTCCACTGTAGTCCTGTCTTTCCATCCTCCGGCCTCGTTTATCGCAGCAATCCTCCATATCCCTCCAGTTCCTAAAACATCCATTACTCACTTCATCAATGCGTATAATTTTTGTATGAATATCATTTCACTTAGTAATGCTGTCATAATTCAATTAGTCATGATGATCACCAAGTAAACTGCACTTTACTTAAATCACCCAAAACTAGTTTAGCAAGAAAAAAACAATGACAACACAAGGCCTACCATTGAAACCAAAGAAGGCATGAGTGGCTGATCCAACTTCTTGCTCCACGGTGAAATGGTAATCCAATGACATTTCTTGCATCCTCGTCAGCATGCATTCGTTGGCATTCACTGCATAATCAATTAATAAATTACAACAAGTCAAAACTAAACTAGTTCCTGGCTGTCACACAAGATTCCCTCTCATCGTATTTAATGTGTCCAATATTAATTATCATATAATATGACATCCAAACTAGTATATATATATATATATATATATATACGGTGAAAAGGTTAAAAGCAAGAAAATGTTTCGTAATACTCCCTCCGTCCCACCTCAATTGTCCCACTTTCCTTTTTCGTCCGTCCCACCTCAATTGTCCCATTACTTAAAAAGACAACTTTTTTCACACTCAAGAATAAAATATTAATTCCACTCAACTTACTTTACACTCACACTCCTTGGTTATTGTGCCCAAAGTCACCGGGACAATTCAGCCGGGACGGAGGGAGTACTTTAATATCTGACACCACGTGACACGACAGCTAGCAAGTGCCACGTCAGACGTTGACAACCTGGACGTGCCACTGAGGTTGTTTCTCTCCAAACACAATTTGTCGGTGTACTAACACCAACTCTTAATATAGTCGGCAACTGGGGTCAAAACGAGAGATTATTTAATCAGCCAGTGCGGCTCCACCGTTGGTGTCTGCGCCTCTGCGCAGAGCATAACACCACGTGCTGTTACCGCTATGCCCCCCCCTATCCTACTGTACAAAAAATTGACCTTTTGTTAGCTCTTTGTCGGCTGCGACTGAAAGGACCAACTTGCCCCGGAGATCTAGGCGCACCAGTTGCATGGCTGCCAGTGTGTTGATTCATGCAAAGGACGGGATTATTTTGTCATTTTGTCTAGAAGCTTTATGTCAAAACCAAATCCCAAAAAAGTATTTCAATTACACTATTTTTCTACATATATCGAGAAAATGGAATTTTGTTGAATAAAACAAAATGTCCCCTCTTTCTAAATACAAAGAAAACTTTACACTCTAAATTAATTGTTTAATTAAATGAAATTTAAGACCTATTATAGAACATATTAATCAATGATTATGAAATATAATTAAATATAATATTATAGATCGCTTTGAAATAATCCGGAAAGGAGTAACTAACGCCGTAACAGGTGGTGATGAATAATAATAAAATAAAAAAAAGGAGAGAAGCGTAAACGGCCCCACGGCGTAGGTGACACCGTCAAAATTGGCCCCCACTGTTTTGCAGAGCAGCAAATAATGGAAACTTTGCTCCCCTACCCCCCAATAAATTTCACGACATCACTTCACTAACAACTTTAATATATATACATACAGCACCGACACTTTTGCATGTCACACTGCACACAAATTTACCAAAAAAGAATAAATATATTACATTTTATTAACAAAATCGTAGGTTAAATAGTTTTTTTATGAATCCATTTTTTTTATAATCTGGTGATCATGTAGGTGAGATATGAAATAATAAAGTGAAGAGCTGTGCAGTGCAGCTTACCAAACCTCCAACGACCCTGAACGAGGGCAATGTCGGGGTTGTGGACGAGGAAGGGGACCGAGCGCCGGAGAAAGTCGGGTTCGGGGCGGAAGTCGGCGTCGAAGATGACGACGTAGTCACATTCTTTGACATAATCATGAGTGAGGCCTTCTTTGAGGGCGCCGGCTTTGTAGCCCCCTCTTGACTGCCGAATTTGATATGTAATGTTGATGCCTTTGCTCGCCCACCTCAGGCACTCTCTCTCAACCATATCCTACAACAATTTATGGAATTAATTAATGTTTTTGGTAGTAATCAATGGTTTAACATTCGGTTATTACGGACGGTGTCAACGCGCATCAATAAATGCAAAAGTTATAGCAGCAGCTTAAACAGAAAATTAGAGTGAGAAGGTGAAATCGCAAGTACAAAAATAGCTCAACTAGTAACCAACAACAGAGGTTTTGAGAATGTAATGATTGTTGAGCAGGAAAAATGAAGAGTTTCGTTGTAAAGAAAAGGGCATTCTCGATGTAATGAGTAAATTCCAAAACTGATAGCTACAGAGGAACTGAATTCCCAGATCAAGACTTTTGAGTTACTTGTTTTATTCAATGAATTGAAATAAATCTCTCTCTCTCTCTCTCAATATTTCTCTCTCATACCTTGATGACAAGGTCAGTGGAATCGTCCAGGACTTGAATGACAAGCCTATCAGAGGGCCAAGAGAGATTGCAAGCTGCACCAATGGAGATCTTGTAGACCTGACCATTATCCAGAAACAAATTAAGCCCATTTTCATTTTTCTCGCAAACAAACTAATAATCAAGAAACAGATTAGATTAAATTGAACCTCTCTCTCATTGAACATGGGGATCTGAACGAGGACCATGGGATAAGTGGAGCTCCCCATTTCCAAATCGTCAGTCATGGGCTCCCAATTGTAGCGCTTCTTCGGCTTCTTCCAGAAGAGCTTCACCAGCACGATGACCACTCCCATATACAGCCTCTCCGCGAACACCATTATCGACATCGCCAAGCAAATGTAGACGCTCAGTCTCAGCAAAGGGACTATCAATGGCGCCTTGATTAGCTCCCATACAAGTCCGATTTGCCCCGCCAGGTCCGGCGCGTACCCCTGGAAAGATTGCGGGATGAAATCCTTCCCAGATATTCCTGCCATTTTCAAGCCAATAAACAGGGGAAACTCAGAAACTGGGGTTTTTTTTTTTCTCTCTCTCTCTCTATTTCAGACTCGGTAGATCTACTGCATCTTAGAGATAAAAATGTGTAGTGTAGATGGAGAAGCGATGTAGATGCAATGGGCTTTGCACAGCCTCAATCTCTGCTTCCTTCTACTCTCAGTTCTGGCCAAGCATTGCGGCTTTGAGCAGAGAAAGAGAGAGAGAGAGGGAGATTGAGTGGCTGAGTGAGGAAGAGAGAGAAGGCAAGGAAGTGCTGCTGGGGAGTAATTGAGTGAGAAAAAGGAGGATTTATAGTCGGTATTTAGTTTGGTATAGGAGTTCTATTTTTAATATGGTGACCCTTTTTCCATAATAATTATATCAAAAATATCATACAGGTAGTGGGACAATTTATTTCAGTCATAAAAATAAATAAAAGATGTTCATTAAGCTTAGTTATTGTCAATAAAAATACTAAATATAAATGGGTAATATATAGATGAAGAGATCAATCTCATAGATTTTCGACTATTTCATCAATTATTTTACAAAAACACTTAGGCATAATATATATTGATATATGTAATTAATGGATGGTGTGCGATGCCATGCCATGCCAAAAGATAGAGTGATCCAAGGTGGCATTTCTATGATTGTAGGTTCATAAATTGGAATAACAGGTAAGTTTGATTGGAGGCTTTTTGGCATGGTTCATCATTCCTCGGCATAATACACACATTAATATATTTACGATTGATATAACATTACGTTAAAGGTAATAATAAAAATTAAAATTGACCCATATTAGTAATTTAGTATATGATGGATAAGTGAGCCAAACTAATACTTTGAATTATATGGTCGCATATTAAATGAAATAATAAATATTTACATGTAAAGTAAATTATGAGTGTTTTGAAAATCTGAGTATGGCGTTGCATATAGGTGAAGAAAGTGCATATTTGCAAGATTCATGTGAGGGGGAGAGAAAGATTCTCAATAAATTTTACTTCCTATTTCTTATGTTTTTATTTTATCAACTATTATGATGAATCAATACGGGTAAAATTGGAAAAATCAAAAACCAACCATTAGTAGTAATTATATATTTATATGATACTTCTTTTGTGAAGATGCATCTTTTAGAATGAAGACATCCTCATTAATGGCGAATATGCGACTAAGAAAGGATTAAAATGAAAATAGCGTTTTTTTTTTTCTTTCAAAAAAGTGAAACTTAAATTTAATTTGAATAATTGCATATTTCCAAAATGGATTTTATGGAAATTTATTTGGCAAATTTCGTGGATTAAGGCAATGAAGTTGGCGGCACTTAAGGAAGCGGCCGCCTTAAACTTGCAGAGAAGGGCCTCGAGTTTGACGTAATCATCTCACGACCCCTCACCCTTTTAAGAATTGCAAACGGCAACCAAATAAGGAGCTTGAATTCTGAAATTACCCTTTCTTAACACTTTAAAAATATGATTATTTTATCTATAGATAAAAATAGTTAAGATGATGAATTTCCATATCGATTCTTATAAGAAAATGGTATTTTATGAAATATAATTGAATGATGAATAATCATTTTCTTATGAAACCTAGGTAAAGTATATAATAATGGACATTAGGTTGCATAATTGTACCTTTTTAATTTGCAAAATCATCCTTTGTTGTACAATGTGTGATTTATAAGCACTTATTATCTAACACTATTTGTGTTTTTTATTAATTCTATTGTTTGATTCCACATTGCCGATTCAATCCGTTGTGAGAGAAAATTCACTCACATTTTTTTATTTTAGTCCAAGTTGTTGCGATTTTCATATTCAAATTTTGACTTCATCAAGTACTTACTTTTTGCAATAATATAGGGTCACACATAAACCGTCATAAAATTAGATATATTTATTTTTAATTATTATTTGTAAGGTCTGATTATATTTATACGCCATCAAATAAAATACAAATGAGATTAGATTTATACTACGAAACAGTCAATTAGAAGAAAATAAATTACGTTATGTTTGTTTGAATGATAAATAGCATGGTAACATTTGGGGCCCTCGCCTAGAATTTTAATAGAGGAGGTTAGGACTTGAGAAATAAACATCTAATATATATATATATATATAGCGGATCCGGTGAGAAAGACCTTAAAGTGAGAAAAATATTTGATTGCATTCAGATAGTTGCTTGATTGCAACATTGTTTGATAGTATTTTAGTTGTTGCTTGATTATTTTGCAGCTTGATTGTGTTTCAGTTGTTGCTTGTTTGAATATCAATCATTAATTTTTTTAATCTAATGAACATTATTCATTCTTTTTTTTACATAATATCTCCTCTCTCTCTATATATATATATATATAAATTAATAACAATATACGGCAAAATTCATGTTGTCATTCTTCCCCACAAGTGGTTTAAGAATCTTATACATATTAAATAGACATTATTGTAAAAGTTCCCGCCCATGCTTTAGGTGGCACCTAACCGAACCGAATACCCTCAAATTCTCGTATTTAGTTGTTTTAGTAAGTAATTGGCACCTAGGCACCGCCTAATCAGTTAGGCGCTGATTTAAGAGACTAACTAAGTAGGTTATGTGTCATGTAATTGATTCAGACGACCTTTTTTTTTTTTAAATAATTAAAATTTATATAATTTTAATTTTTTATTGATAAATATAATTATAAATATTAAATATTAAATTAGTTTACTATCAACTTTCATCTTGAAAACGTCTAGGCGCTAGACCCCGCCCGAACAAGCTCATAGTATCTAGCGCTTAACAATTTTTACAACTTTATTAATAGATATGAGTTCAAGCCTTAATAGTATATCCGGTAGGTCGTTGTTTTCAATATTGCTTTGAAAATTACATGTAGGCCCTCTACTTGTATTTTAATTTAGATATTGCCCAAAATAAAAGAGTGGAAATAGCGCAGGAAATTGCGAGATTTGCTGTTATAACTTGTAACAAAAACTCTACAAATGTCTCTTTCCAGTTTCGTCGGTCGATTAAGTCCCCTTAATTTGCTCCTCCCATTTTGCTTCTATTTTTTTATATTCCTTTTTTATGTTTACGTTGCATTGGTTAGTCATTTTTAAATGATTTTTAAAAAAAATCACATTTAAAATATTTTATAATTAATTCATCGCATAAAGAAAGTTAGTGGAAAATGTTTGAACCTTGATTTCTGATTGCCCAAACCTTTAATATTATAAGTGTTTGTGATGCAAGAAACACATTATATTACTACATAAAATGAATGACACGAGCTTAGAAGAAATACAAATTATTTTTCAAGTTTGTAGGAATGTGTGAAAGTGTATGTCCTTATTGAATTACGCACCTTTTCCATGATCAAGGTAATTTGATTCCTACGTAAATCATTCTAAACAATGGTAGATCTATATGGGCAATAGGGGCTCATCCCCCATTCCCCTCACCTCTAATACGAAAATTGTTCAATTTTAATAGTATAGTAATTCGATATTTTTACCGGTAATTTCTTTCATTTATAAGTTGTGAGGATGAAAAATGAAGTACCCAACCCCCCCCCCCCCCCCTCCCCTCACCTCTAATACGAAAATTGTTCCATTTTAATAGTATAGTGATTTGATATTTTTAAGGTAATCTCTTTCATTTTCAAGTTGTGAGGATGAAAAATGAACTGAAAATAAGAAATAAAAGGTAGATTTGGCTTTAAATATATATAAATTTTCAATCTTACCCAATTTTGTATTTGTTTGTTATGAAAAATCTGATTGAGACCCTTACGATAGAATTGTTGGATCCGCCACATAGAGTGATTAATGTGAATTAATTAAATTACACATGTACAATATATTGAACTCGAGATAAATATGAATGCGATTTAATTGAGAGTAATTTATAATAAAATTAAGATTTGAAGAGTTTTTTCAGAATTAAATCTTGATATTAATTCGTGGAATTTAAGAAAAAAAAATGAGACGTTATGGCGCCGTCGGTGGCTTCCTAACGTTAATAATACGTCAAGATGATTCCATTAATGAATTTTTTACGCAGCCGATTTCAAGGGGCCACTCAGATTTGTATGAAAGGGCTGAAGCGTAATTCTCCATTATTAAATAATGTTTTGTTTTTAATTTTGGATAGATTATGCCTCCATTTTTGGAACAAATTAAAAATTTCGTAACCACCCTCCACAATCCGGAGTTAATAACCACACCCCATCCAAACTGAATGGACTATTATGCCCCCCCTCCATGTTGTACGTGGTCACCTGGTATTGTCAATTCACTGATAATTTATTCCAAACCATGTTTTCAATTTCATATTTTTGGGGGAGTTTATTTGTGCATGTTAATATTGATTTTATAATTTAAATATTAAACAAAACAATGAAATAATATGTTTGTCTATTCTAAACATTGTAAGGAAAAATATTGTTTCAATATTTTCGAAGGAATAAATATGTTATACATGTGTTTGGAAAATGACCTATCAAATTTGAATATTCTACATAAACTAAGTAGATAAGTCACATACAGTGTTGTTCATTCTTTTAAGTTAACAAGTTTTATCTTGTGTATGTATACATACATTATACATATATATGTATTTGTGGAATAGTTCATGTGCTAAAGAGTTATTTATATTAAATATGAACGAACACTTTGAAAATTTGTTTACAATCTTATGCTTTATATGTTATTTTAAATTATATTGTATTTTTTGTTATATATATTATGTTTAGAGGATTTGTATTTTTTATTTCAATCAATTTAAGAATTGGATTCATTTTTTATTTAACTCAGATTTTATTTTTTATTATTTTGAATTTATTGTAGAGAACCATTAATTCTCATATAGATGCTTTCGTCGTGTAGGTACTTAAATATAAACAAAAGCTATAAATATATTCTTAATAATGAACTTTTTCAAAATCTAATACAAATTATTCATTTTTAATTAAATAATCAAACTATCATAAATTATATAAATTTAGAATCAAAATTTTTAGTTAAAAAACAGACTGTACTCACTGAAAATCCACATCACCAAATAAAAATGTCACTAAAGATGCAACATGTATTATAAAAAATAATTTATATTCAAAATCCTCAAAAGAAAAAGAAAAGAAAACTGTAATTGAAAAATAAGATTATTTAAGGGTTTGGAAAGTTTTGAAACCGTTTCTGAATGGGTTTTGGTTGGAGTTTCTCTTTTTTCTTATATTTTTAAAACAATTTTATTTTTCAGTTACAATTTTATTTTTCCGTTTTCTTTTAGATTTTGAATAGAAATCGTTTTTTAAAATACAGGTGACATTTTTATTTTATGGTATGGATTTCCAGCGATTATAGTCAACTTTTCACTACCCAAAAAGAAAAGAAAAGAAATTGATCCTAAATTTATATAGTTTATGACAGTTATATTAGATTAAAAATGGATAATTTATATTAATTTTTAAAAAATACTAGTTTAAAGTATATTTGTAGGTTTGGCGTTAATGATAGATCAGTGACAAATAATCTGAATAAAGATTGGTTTATGGAGTGTAACAACTATGATTAGATTAAGCAATAATTATAAGGGAAGGTCTAGGGTTAGGCAGGCCTAAACGATTTAGGCGGGTTTTATTCATTAACCCAAGTCCAAACCCATATAATATACCCTAATTGGGATTAATAAACACTATTTGGGATGAGTCAACCCATTTGGGTAGGATAAAACCCGCTTAAACCGTTTAGGCCTGCCTAACGCAAATTTTTGCCTAATTATAATAAACATTGACCTGTGGTTGAGCATAGCCCCTCAGCCGACAACTCTAGTTTCACAACCCTAGTTAAAAACTTATAAATAATTAAGCCCCTCATTATATTATTTAAATCATGGGACTAAAATTAAAGATAATCATTCGGGTTGCCGTTACGGTGGCACTCCAATCCAATTATAATTATTGATTTCTCTAAAGAGACTTCAATTTTAGAGATGATTGGTATATTTTTGGAAACTGGATAAGAATATTTACCAGAAAAAAGTAAAAATTATTACAAAAGGAGATCAATTTTCCAAAATATGTAAAAAGTAAAAGCAATTTTTTAAAAAAAAAAAATAAATGCAATGAGTGATGGAATTGGGAGCTTATATTTTGCGTGTGTGGGTTTTTGTTTGGTTTATTTATGTAAATTGAATTTAATTTCAATTCAAATTACTTAAGACTGCAATTTCTTCAAAACGAAAGAGGAGAGATTTTTTTAGTGGTCATATTTGATTTTCTTAAAATTATTTAAACATCAAATAATAAACCAGACATACTAAAAACATGAGAACCTGCGGGTGATTCATGCGAAATTTAAGTCTACTTAAATTATTTAAAAAATTCAGCCAACGTTGTTTAATCAGATTTATAATACAAATAGTGCAACCAACCTCGGCAAATAAGCTTGTTCAAAAACAAAAACAAAAAACAAAAAAAAAAAAACTTGGCAAATAAGCAAGTAAATAACATTTATTTTTTTATTAAAAAAAATTGAGTTACATTGTTAATTTAGGACTAGAGAATATTGGATCTAAATCTCTCGCCCATAGTTAAACTACAACACCTTTGCTTTTATCTAATTAATTCTCAAAGTTAATAATTGCCTTTATATGCATTAGAAAGTATATTTGAAGATCCACATAAATATAAATATACTTGCAAATTATATTTTAAGGTCCAAATAATCACAAAATCGCCATTATCTATCTTTCTTTCTTTTTCCCCAAGAAAAAACTATACTTTTAACATAAATATATAGGTTTTTGTCTTACATATTTAATCATTATTATTAAAAGATTGTTAGTAATAATTGCAAAAGTACACAAAGAGGTATAATATTATTATTAAGAGAAATTACAAAATTATGATTACATAAACTTAAAACAGATTCGCCCCTTCGGTGTGTGCTAGAGATACTACAGACGTCTATCTCCTAGGATACAACGACTTATAGTGAAAACCGAAGCACACTCAAAAATTGCTCTCGGCGAACTCGAACTTGCGTCTTCCCTTTATCACCAAGAACTAGTCTATACTACTAAAAGAGACTTGAAAACTAGAGAACTGAAGAAAGGAGAGCAGATAGCTTTGGAGGTGTTATTACAAATGAGAAAATCCACCTCTATTTATAGGTACAAAAGTGACTTATGAAGTGAGCAAAAGTAAATTCTCACCTTAGTGAAAGACAACCGATGGGTGCACATTTAAAATTCAAGAAAATAATTAAATTTCTAACAATCCTCCACATATATGTGATTTTACACGAAGATAAAGGAAACACTTGGTGATAGAGTTTTGTGGTTGAACTGCATATGATAGGTATGTGTTAGCCCTTGAACCTTCTCTTGCATATGCATGCTTACTTTACTGGCTGACCAGTGGACTCAATGTCCTTGAACTGTTTTGTCGTTTATGTAAACGACTACATACTCCACACAGAAATCTTCCTAATACAGTTCAGTTATCGTGATTATGTTCAGTTTGGTCGTGAACATAAACCTGGTTCTGCAAGAGTTTCTAAAGAATTGAGGTCTTACGATTCTCCTTTGAAGCAACCCCACTTCTCTCTCACATAGGTGATCTCCTATATAAGAGTAACTCGTATTACTCTGCTTAGATTTTACACAAGCCGGTGCATAAGGATCATTAAAAGTCTTTTGCTTAACCTTACCATAAGGTTTTCACTGCTTTGTTAGGAATGAGATAGGGAACCCCCACATTTAGCTCATCCAGTGTCGACAGTTATGTTGTCCCTTTAAATCTTGATCTTGGGATCTCTAGTTAATTAGGTTGGGTTTTCCATTGTCTCAATTATTAATTTTTAAAGGGCTTAAGTCTCATTCCTATAGATGATTTTTTGATTAAGTCTCTTGTTAACCCTTTGATTAGTGGATCCGCAATTATCCTTTGAGTACACATAATCGATACTAATTACTCCAGTTGAGAGTAGTTATCTGATAGTACAATATCGTTGATGAATATGTCTAGACTTACCATTGTACATCACATTTGAGCCCTGCTAATAGCTGATTGAATATCACAATACAAGCATATTGCAGGCACGGTTTTGGCCAGTTTGGAATGTCTTCCAAGAAGTTCTAAAGCCATTCGGCTTCTTCTCCACACATATCTATGGCCACAAGTTCAGATTCCATCATGGATCTAGTTATCACAGTTTTCTTACAGGATTCCCAAGAAACTGCAACACTTTCCAAAGTAAAGACATAATCACTTGTGGCTTTTGAGTCTTTTACATCAAATATCCATCTTGCATCAATAGACCCTTCAAGTACTTCAAGATATCTAGTATAATGTAATTCATAGTTATGAGTGAATCGTAAGTATCTCAATACTCTAACAATAGCTTTCCAGTGTTCAGCCACAAATTACTCGTATACCTACTTAGTCTGCTCACAGTGAAAGCAATACCTGGTCTTGTGCAACTAATCAAGTACATCACACTGTCAATCACTCTAGCATACTCAATTTGAGATATGTTTTTACCTCTATTTTTAGTCAAGTGTTGACTTATATTAATTAGAGTTTTGGCTATACCAGTATCATCACTTCCAAACTTATTCAAAATCTTGTCTACATAGTGGAATAGATCCTTAAGAATTTAGCCGCCGTTCTTCTCTCCCTTCTACTCCGGTCAGCCGCTGGCGGTTCGGCATTCAAGAGCTAAGGATCACCGGCGTGCAGGGGAAATTTTGGGTATGTTCATTATTTTGTTAGTTCAGAAATAATTGACCACTCTTTTTTAATTAACTAGTTTTGAGCTCCAGATTTTTTCCTCATTCTGGTCTTTAGATTATTTAAGTTTTTCGGCTAAGGCCGAAGGTTCCAATCATCTTCTCTGGATTTCAAAGCAACAGGAGTTCTGTTACAATCGATTAGGGTTTCAATCAAACAAGTAAATATTTTCTTTCATTCATTTTCGTGATTTTTTCCATATTGTGTTTTTACTTCTATAGATCAAGCAGCATGAGCGAACATCTCCGAGCCATGTTTCCAGCCAAGTTCATTCGACAACTCATGTTTGGAAATTATTATTCCCTTATTGGGCGCTATGTAGTTCAAGGGACAATCCTTGCATGATTTGTGGGATTGATTCAAACCACTTGTGCCATTATGTGAGCCAAGTTCACTTATTTCCACACAATTGGAAAGTTTACTTACCTTATTGGGAGGAAATCGAATTTCAATGCCATCCAAGCATTCATTTTGTTTTAAATTCTATTATTTTGAATTTTGAAATTCTTGTGAAGATCTACACATTCTCTAATTTCAAGGAAAGACTATACACCCTTATGTATATATATATTTTTTACTTGAATATTGGATTTGAAAATAATTTGATCTTGGTTTATCCTCATGGCTCTTTGAATTAAAAAAATCATATTTATAGAAGCATATATCTTTCTATTATACCTCGCGATTATTTCTCGGCGGATCACACATTTTGAATAAATTTATTTTTTCCATATATGTTATTTGAATTATATATTAATCAGTCTAGGGTTAGGGCTCCCCAATCCTTGTGCTTCACCTGGTATGCATTATCTGCGACATCTCCCTCCTCCCTCCGACTATTTCTTTTTCATATTATTATCTTCCTTCAATTCGTGTCTCCCTCTAAACTACAAACTATGAGTAATTACCCTGTTGATATGGTAACTAGCCTGTTGAATGCCTATGATGATGTACATGGTAACGATATAAACCCTAATCTGCGTAGAGGAGTTGATGATGAACCCTTACAGGACCGCTCGAATCCCTGGTTTCGATATGATGGAAATTTTTATCTTAAACCTCTTATCACTCAAGCTGACTGTCTCCTTCCATCTGTTCCAAAGATGGTGGTTGATGATGGCGTTGTTATTGAAGATGATGACTGCTTCCCTATCGAGAAAGTCTGGGGTTTCTATTTAATCAGCTTCTATGGAGGTCGATTCCCTGGCAAGGAAGCTACTACCAAACTGGTGGAATGCTTCCCTCGCAAGTGCCAAGTTTCTTACCACCTTGATGGTTGGGTAGTGTTGCGGTTTAAAACTGAAGAAGATAGAGATTCACACGTGCTAAGGCCGGACAATATATTTATGGCATCCTGTTTGTCATGTGTTCTATCCCGACTAATTTTAGGTTTAAATCTTCTTCAGAATTTAAGTTTTGATTCTGGATTACCTTGCCGAATCTCCATCTCTCCCTTTGGAGTCCGAGAGCTCTTAGCAAAATTCATCGATCGTTGGCGAGCCCATTCACTCTATAAACATAATGTAGATGTCCCTAGAGTGTTAGTTCTTGTCAATGCTTTGGATGAACCGAGAGAAAAAGTCCTGGTGCGACTACCATCGGAAGTACAATTCGAGCAACTTGTTGTCTTTGAATTTTATCCTAACATGTGTACGTTATGAAAGAGAATGGGTAACACCCAAAAAAACCTGTAAAAGGTTTGAACATGGATCCGATCAAGTTGTGGCTGAGGATGGAGATGACGAACAACCATGCACTGAGGCTCACCATCGCAAGAGGAATAAACCCAGGCCCTTCAAAGGTCACGACATGGGTAATGCATCGGATGTTGATAAATCTAATATTTTACCTCCTCTCAATGTGGTAAAATCGAAATGTGTACCCCCTACCAATTCTCATGTTTATTTTGAATCCCCTGTGATCCCGAATGGTGACGTTTTACACACACCAACGATTACGGCTGGTTTTGTACCTATGCAGACCGGTGAAGGAAGCTCTTCTCTTGGGGCAGGTATACATAATACTCACATTTTATTTCCTTGTCAACCACCTTCTCTAAGCATACGAACCTATCTTCTCCAGAAAACTTGGTGGTTAAGGAAACTCCTCTTGTTTCTGAAATATTGAGATCACATGATACTATTAGTTCTTGGGCTGATGAGGTGGAGAATGCTGAACTTCAGCCGATCACCATTGTCCAAGGTCTTCCGGCGATGGCTGATGGCGCAGCTAGGCATGTGTGTCAGGTGGTGGTTCCTTCTCGTGCTTCGAGCCGAGGAAGAGATGGAAGAGGTGATTGTGGACGTGGTTGATTACCTTACTCGGTTCTTGGAATATTAGGGGCTTTAAAAGACCCCGAAAACAACAATCCGTGAAGGACCTTATTAATAAGTTTTCCTTGGATATGTTCATTGTACTTGAAACAAAGTTTAAGCTCCCTAGCTTTAATAATTTTTCCCTAATTGGTGTTATGTTAATAACTTTCAATATTTACCACATGGACGTATACTTGTTGTTTGGAATCATGCACGAATTGATTTGCAAGTTTTACTTGTTGAATGACAATGTATTCACTTTAAAGCAACTAGGAAGCCTTTAAGTGTTTCTTTCCACCTCATGGTATGTTATGCTTCGAATATCCTTGTTGAACGACAGGAACTATGGGACTCACTTATTGAGAATGTGCCTCTAAATGATCCTGTTTTTGTTGTAGGGGACTTTAATTGCGTTTTGGATCCTAAAGAACGAATTGGAGAAGCGGTACCTAGGGAAAAAGAATATACATAATTCTTGGATACTTGCTCTATTCTTACCTTACAAGATGCACCATCATCCGATTGTAAGTTTACTTGTTCCGTGGGAGGCAAATATTCTAAGATTGATAGAGTCTTGGTTAATGATGCTTGGTTTGAAAATAACCTATATTGCAGATCTGAATTCTTATCTAAGGGTATATTTTCGGATCTTTGCCCTAATATCTTATTTGTTTGAGCAATTGCTCGGTTTAAACCACCGTTTAAATTCTCCAATTTTTGGTTAAATCACAAATATTATAATAACTTTGTTAAATCAGAGTGGATTTAGTCGAGAGCTGTACATAATTGTCAAGTCTCTTTTATGGAAAAACTTGACAAGTTTAAGGTTCATTTGAAAGGTTTTAATTTCAGGGAATATGGCTACTTAATGGAGAAGGCTGAAAGTGTTCGAAAGGAGCTGGACCAAGCTCAGATTGCTTGCGATCGGGATCCTTTAAATCATGATTTGAAGCTTCAGGAGATGGATATTCAAGCTCTTTGCAAGAGATTGGATTCGGCTTAAATCGATTTCTTCAAGCAGCGGGCGCGGGGTATCTATCTAATTAATGCGTATGAATCTTCTAAATATTTTCATTAAATTTTCAAGCGTAAGCATCGACGTAATAACATAACCTTTTTAAGCGATGGTTATGGTGGTACGATTAATAATATAAAGCTAAGTTGTGACTTTTGTTAAATCCTATACTAATTTATTTGGTATTTCTGTTCCCCGTTAATCTGTGGCTGCTAATGTATTTGCTGAAGGGTGTTTGGTCTCGATGGATGAGCAACAACATTTCATTCGACAGTGGCTTAATAAGAAATACAGAACGCTCTTATGAATATTGGAGATGATGAGGCTCCGGGTCCTGATGGTTATACTTCGGCTTTCTTAAACGAAGCTGGCTCACCCTTGGTCCTGAGGTAAATGATGCAGTCCTTGAGTTCTTCGAATTCTTTCCCAAAAATTGAACCACACTGTTGTGTATTTAATTGCTTAAAACTTAATGGAATATATTTAATATAAATCTGATACATTGTGGATTAAATGGGTGTATGGTGAATACCTACAGGGTCATGATATTTGGACGCATGTGTGGTCTATCCCGTATTCAGAGTTGTTTAAGAATATTTTTCTCCTACGTGATACTTTATTATCGCATTGTACAGGTAATGATGTTGAAGCTGGCTCGCTTTTATCATCTTGGTTTGTTGGTAAGGGTGTTGCCAAAGCTTATGATTTCTTACAAGTTAAAGGTGACAATAAATTTTGGCATCGTAATATTTGGAAATCTTTTATTCCGCCTCAGTTTTGTTGCACACTTTGGTTTGCTTTTTAGGGTCATTTAAAAACTAGAGACCAGATGCATTTTCTGGGTGATGATGTACCATATGAGTGTGTTCTTTGTCGACATTCTAATGAATCGAACTTGCATTTATTTTTTTAATTTTCATTTTCAGGTGTGGTGTGGAAACATATTTGTGATTGGCTTGGTTTGCAACATAGGCTGACGACACTTAGTGGTTCGTTGAAGTGGTGCATTCGCGAGAGGACTAGTTCGAGGGAGGTCAAGGGGGCTCGACAGATTGCTTTGACTGCTACTTGTAATTATATTTGGATGGTTCAAAACAAATGTATTTTTGAAGTTGAAACCCCATTAATCCCGACGGTGGTGTGGCGCATAAATAAATATATCTTCAAGATTTTGTACTCTTGTTTTCCTATTGCTGATGTTGTTTCGCATATGGACCTTAATTTTCCTATGTAACTTTGTGTTCGTAGGAGCTACCATGTAGTTGTTTGCTATCCGTGTTTGTGGTTTAAGGGAGCTGGTCACTCACCCTGAGTATTAGTGTACGACCTTGAGCCGCGGTTGGTTTTGTTTTTATGCATTTTATTTCACTTGTCCACATAGTGTGTTTGATTCAAAATGATTTCTTCACTTGTTCCTGTAATTTAGATTCCCAAAATAACGTCAACTCTACCCATGTTTTATTATGTAAAATCTTGAATTTAGCATATTCTTTGTAGATTTGATAATAAAAACATTGCTTCCCACACTGAACATATCATCTACATATAAACATAGAATAACATATCTCATTTCAGTGTTTTCACATAAACACACTTGTCACATTCATTGCTTTTGAATCTGTGACTTAACATAACACTGTCCAACTTCTCATGCCATTGTTGTGTTGTTTGCTTGAGTCCATGAAAAGACTTCCCTAATTTGCAACTTTTCCTTTCTTGTCCCAATACTATACAACATTTCTGGTTGTTCCATGTAAATTTCTTCCTTGAGATCTCCATTAAGAAAGACAATTTTGATATTTATTTGATATACGCCAAGGAAATGGAAAATATTGATTACAATTATCAAAATTCAGGTGGTTCTGGAGCAACTGAACTTAATTACTGGTAATGGTGGTGCTATGGCTACAACTGGGAATGAAACCGTTGGTCAAATTCTGAAAAGGTACAAAAGTAACTAGTGGAGTGGAAAACATAAATTTCCAATTTAATGAAAGGCAATCAAGGAGTGGAGACAGTCAAAAAACACATTCAACATTTATGAAAATAATTAAATTTTCTAACATAGAATACTTGAATCAACATATGACTCTTCATACCTGACTACGACGAGCTTCATACACATATAAATCACCACTTTAATACTAAGAATTATATTACAAAAGGCACTAATGATTTAATTACCAATAATAAATATCATTATTGACAATTGTTTTTAATAATAATATATATATTTTTAAACTAATATATTCAGATGTTCTCGAGAAATCTTAAATTCACGACCTCTTTATTAAAGACAAGACGCTTTTACCACTGCACCCAAATAGAAGACATTAGTAACATTTTTGTATACTTAAAGTGTCGTGGTTAAAATGTTATATCTACGATCCCTTAGTCATGAGTTCGAGAACAAGGAAAGATACCCCATCTCCATTTAAATTGTGCATCCTATTTAAACAAATCTAATCTTTAAAATACCATTTTTACTTTTGAAAGTCTTAGTGGAGTAATATTTTATGGCATAAAAAAACTCAATATTGGCATTTTATATTTATCTGAGGTTTAAAGCCGGAAAACATAATCTATAATAATAATAATAATAATAATAATAATATAATTTATAATATATAAAAAGTATAGAACAATAAGAAAACGAGGACAAAAGAAGAGGCAGTTATATTCGCATGGAATATTCTAAATTTGATGTGGATGAGTGAAGGACGCCTCATTTAGTAGTTTCTACTTTTTAGGCAGAAATTTAATGAGACAACATCAAATAAAATAATACATAGCGACACAACCCTTATAAAACGGATTAATTAGTTCCCATAAAATAAAATTGTCACTACTTTATATTTAATTAATTTTATGAGTCAACACACATGTTATAATGCTTTGGGGTGTGTATCAAATAACATCTACAACAATATTTTTTTTTATTTTCTTTATATTTAGGTAAAACAGTATATTTTAAGTTTGAGGAGACTTTAATTCATTCACGCCTATTACCGTAATATGCGGAATATATAAATCTATCTACCCAAGAAATTAAGACTGATTTCCTTTTCTGTATTTTTTATGTATATTGAAACTTTTAGGATATGATTGTTTGGTCTTTATTCAAATGTGTTCATAATTTCTTTTAGGGTTTTTTTTTCGATTTTTATGGACAATTTTTTTTTTCATCTTTATCCTCGATCCTTAAACCTTATTTTTCTTCATCCACAACCTGGTGAAGTAGTGTTGTACATAGAATTCTATAATTAAGGGTACAGTATAAATTAAGATGCGTTTCGTGAAGACTAAAGATGACTATTTCATAAGAAATCGAAACATTTTACTACCACTAAAAAAAATAGGTGTAAGAGGCTTCTTTGATACATGTAGCTCTACCACTTTGTGGATGTGTTAAGTCAGTTTATAGTATATTGAATATAATTAGTAATTACTTCCCCAACTTCAATTTAACTTATTCATTCTTTTTTTTAATTATTATTATTTTGAGAAAACAAACAATGTCTCTCTCTCATACTTAATCAGAACTATACAAGAAGAAAAATCAAATTGAGACCTTTTTTTTATGCTCTACATTTAAAGTAGTAAAAGACTATGTTTAGAACAAAGAAATAAGAAAAAAATATATATACAAATTTTATATTTAATTTCTTAATATTACTAGTGCTAGTACAATTCAAAATTGGAATTGCCCTAGTTGGTAAGTTTGAGGCGGAATTGGATTGGATCAAATTTTTGGTTTTATAGTTTGGAATTTCACCAATTTTAGCTCTACGTATAAAGTCACGTGACGACATCTAGTTTGCATGTTAATATGCACCTTCAGCATATGGGTACCACGTGCCATCGCATAATTATCTGACAAATAATTTTCAATCATCTTCCATCCTCCAAATTCAAGATACTTTGTAATTTTATTGATAAGTTCTCAATATATAATATTATATTATTATAGTTACAACTATAGCCAAATCCATGGGGAAAAAAATATTGTAAGTCAATTTCATACATTGCACTTTTTAATCTCTCTCTGAATTTGAGAGAGAAGCCAAGATTGGTGTTGGGGTAGGTAAGACGCGTGCGAGACTATAATTATAAGCTACAACAACAATATAATGTGAGATAACACAATTAATTTATATGTGTATAGAAAAAGGTTGATATACTTAATTGGAATGATCTCGTGTATTCAAGTCTTCGACTATACTAATAAAAGATTTGACGTATAAAAATATTATTGATTACAACTATATATATATATATATAATATAAAAGCATCAAATGATTTGAGGATGTAAAAACAAATTCCAGTTCGGAGCAGCCCACAGAAATTATTAAAAGTGGGGGCACTAATCTCGTCTTCCACAAAAAATATATATATAACATGCTTTCTGCACTTACGTTGCGTCTAATAAGAGCTAAAGAATTTTACTTTAACACTGTCGGCAACATTTATATATATATATATATATATATATATATATATATATATATATATGATTATATATCAACTCATTTCCATATGCTAACATTCTAATAAGGAAATACATTTATCATGACTAAAAAATACACAAGCAAATGCATCATTTTTACTGCATAATTGATGCACTGACCATTTTATATGCAGAATTAGTGCATCTTTTATCAAAACTTAAATACAATAACATTTTATACGTGGAATCGGTGCATCTTTTTAAAATGCATCAATCCTGTACAAAAAAATGCTCCTGAGTAGCTGCATTTTTTCCACTATATAATGCATTTTCAGTTCTGGACATGTGCATTTTATAGTTATTATGTTATTATTGAAACAAGTGTTATCAAATAATTACTATATAATGCATTTTCAGTTCTGTACAAAAAAATGCTCCTGAGTAGCTGCATTTTTTTCCACTATATAATGCATTTTCAGTTCTGGACATGTGCATTTTATAGTTATTATGTTATTATTGAAACAAGTGTTATCAAATAATTACTACCATACATATATATATGTATATATATATATATATATATATATATTGAAAATATTTAAAAATATCCCTTTTCATTATATGTATCATGAAAATATCGCTCTTATGAAAATATACTCTAAATACCCAAAAGTACAATATTTGTATAATTTATGATTTTAGGACATGAAATCTATGCAATCATTGGAGAGATGATATTAAAAATAATTGTAAAGTTAAAAATTAATTTAAAAATGAAGTTGGGTCGGTATTTAAGAGAAAATTAGCTAAAATAAAATTTATTTAAATAATTTTGGGTCAGGAAATAGATAGGAAAAAAGTAGGGATCGTGTTGGGTCTAGAAAGGGTCAGGATCCAGTTCCCTACCACTCAGAAAAAAAAATGGTCAAGAATTGGGTACGGTCTGGAACGGGTTGACCCAGTTCCCTACCACTCAAAAAAATGTGGTCAATAATTGGATAGGGATGGAAGTCTGGAACGGGTCAGGATTGGGTCATGATCGAGTGATCCTGACCCAGTTCCCTACCACTCAGAAAAGAGTGGTCAAGAATTGTGTAGGGTCTGGAATGGGTCAGGATCGGGTGATCCTCACCCAGTTCCCTACCACTAACAAAATAAAATAATTAAAGAATTATTTTAGTACTCTCTCCGTCCCAACTTAATTGTCTCACTTTCCTTTTTTGTCTGTCTCAACTCATTAGTCTCATTTCTAAAAATAAGTAATTTTTTCACACTCAACAATAACATATTAATTCCACTCAACTCATTCTACACTCACACTCTTTGGTTATTATGAAGAAAGTGAATGGGACTATTAAGTCGAGTCGGAATGAGAATTTTTTTGGGTTGGGAATTAGTCGGGATTGGGTCGGGATAAATGTTTTCAGAAAATTTTCGTAATTTAACGAAAAAAAATTAAATCAAAATAAATTATATAATCATTGGTTTCACAAAAAAAAGTACAATTTTAACAATATTTCTAACATCTTTTTGTACTTGGGATATGTTGGGATACGATAATTATCAGCCCACTTAGAGGTCCAAAACATAGCCCATTAGTAATTTTGCAGGCCAAGCAGCTGGTCGGCCCAGGCAAAAGAGCCCGCGAGAAAGCACTCTGACTAAACCAGCTCGCATAAAGCAGCCCGACCAAAGCAATTCGACCAAGATGAGAAGCAGTTCGACAAGCCGAACTAGGGCACCCTACATACACTAGGCAGCTACTCAACGGTCGGAAGAGTCATTAAGCAGCGAGAAGATAAGATCGTGAGATTATCGAAAATGATTAAATACGAGCGACATAACGGCTCTGATAAATCCGGAGCTCGCTGCTAAGCCTACCTGGTGGAAATCTAGAAAACCTTAGCGAGTTCAAACTTCTATATATACTCCCTTAAGTAAATTTTTCGACACCTAACCCTAGATATTGAAAGCTCACACTATTGATTTACTTTTTGAATCCTTTTTAATCTACGTTTGTATTACACGCCAGTTAAGCCCCCCATCGAACTGATTTTCCTGCTTTACCATGATCTAGTCGTATAATGCAACTCGGTTTGTCATATTACCAATTATTTATTATTCTAAAGTATTATTTCTGTCATTTTTTGTATTATTAGTATACAAAGTTCTCAGGGCTTTGTATCCGTACAAAACAATCTCAATAGGGTATTTAAGATATGTTTTCATAAAAGGAGTTATTTTTGTTATATGTTTTTATCATTTAGGGTATTCCAAAATTCAACTTATAAATAAATGTATGTGCATTATATATATACAAATGATCCAACGTTAAAATTGAAATTTATGCTTTAAATCCCAATTATTAGATTGACAGTATCGACGATTGAGTTAAAAAATATTACTCCAATAATTAATAAATGAAATATAATTATTGTTATGCTAGTTTCTTTATAATTGATGCTTTATATTTTCGGCATCGCTTATAGAGCAATTAAGCATAAAATTTTGAAAAAAAAAATAATCTTGACAATTGTTTTTTTAAATGAAGGATGTAGATTCATTTTTATTTGATCAAATTCACTTTAGTATTGGATTGATAGCTAAACATAATTCTCGTTATGTTTAATTAATTTATAAGTTATGCTTAAGGTCTTAAGCATAATTCAAAAGGTAATTAAGTATAAAATTTTGAAAAAAAAAAAGTAATTTTAACATTTTTTTGAATGAATAATATAAATTCATTACTA
Organism: Plectranthus barbatus; assembly: GCA_026898455.1. NCBI lineage: Eukaryota > Viridiplantae > Streptophyta > Magnoliopsida > Lamiales > Lamiaceae > Plectranthus > Plectranthus barbatus. Next base: position 664,412 of record JAPKLW010000053.1, on the reverse strand, counting down.
TATATAGCACAAACTTATATTTGATATTGTTAGAAACTGGTGTGTCAAAACTGACTTTAGCTTTAAGTTTCTAGAGTATCTCTTCATATAATCTTTGTATTATAGAATCTCAAATCTTAGAAGTTGAAGATCGAGCGGTCAGAAACTTAGTTTCTGAAGATGGAATTTCGATAAGCCAAAGCTCGAGAAGATCGGGAATCAAGTTTCAGAACTTAGTCTAAAGATCTAAAGAAATTTAAAATGTCCACAAACTTAGTTTCTGGAAACTAAGTTTTTCATCGAAGAAGAGCGAAAACTTAAAACTGACTTTGGAGAATGTCATTTTTCAGTTTCAGAATTCTAGAGCACGTGAAAAATATGAAGATAGAAGGAATTCGAACAGAGTTTAAATTCATATCGAATATTCCTTAAAGTATCAAGCAATCATTCAGCACGAGGAAACTTAGATTTAATGTTCTCGGACTGAAACTGAGTCTGACAAGAGCAAGTAGAAAGTACATTGCCAAAAGTGAAAAACAGATCCCATAGCAGAGCAAAGCACTTAGAAGAATAGCTATGATTGAACGATCCAATCTTTCTCTCTAACGGTTGGATCGTTGAGTCTAACGGACAAAAATTCGAATTATCGTCCAACCCACCTATTAATAGCTCAACACTTCGAAAGAAACAGACATTTGAATCTCATGAAAAAACTTAGCCAAAACACTGTTGAACTGTAAAGTCAAAAGCTCTCAAAAGCTCATTGATTTTTCCGTGTGTATCACGAGGCTTAAGTCTTCCAACATAATCTACTATTTTCGTGTATTTGACTAGTACACGAGGCTAAAGCTCTCAAGTTTAAGCTACCTTATTCAAGTAATAAACACAACAGACAATATTCTACTTTGGAATACTGTATATCACGAGCGATTGCCAACAATCCTGAAGTTCTGGAAAGAACAGTAAACATCCACCATCCAGATTGAAGGTTGCGAGGTGCGTCCTCACTTCAAGCTGAAGAAGGAAGCAGACACAAGGAGTTTCTGTGCGAGTGCGTTAGACACCGAAGGATGAAGGTTTCAAATAGGCTAACTATAGATCATGGTAAGGCTTGTATACTGATCTTTAGTGAATTACAGGATTAATTTCGGAAGAGTGAACGCAATACTTTGATTATGAACCACTCTAAATATCCTGCGTTATTTACTGCTTATTTAAGTTTCTGCACTTTAAGTTTGCATACTTATTTTAAACCTTCTATACTTAGTTAAGTATTGAAGTGTATACTTAAACTGAAATTTAAACTATTTCTAAGCTTAAATTGAGTTTTTACAAAAATTGAAAATTGAGTCAGAAAGTCAATTTTCAGCAAATGCAAGATCATTTAAAATTTCCACTACATATATTATTAGTATTCTTATTTCGGGACCAACATATATTAAACCCATTCCCTATAAATTTAGAGCCCATTTACATAAAATTTCTTAGTAGTGAATTATGATTAGTAAAAATGACTCTTAACTTCACCTAGTAACAAACACATGTATCATTATTTTTGAACACGTGGAAATTGGATAGTAGAACAACGACCCCAATTAATTATTTTCCATTTTTATTAGTTTTGTGAAGAGACAATAATGACTCTTTGTATTTTTTTTACATTAATTTAATTTAAATTTATACATCCTGTTGTTCTCAAGAAATCATGAAACCTTGATCTTTTGATTTAAATGTAGATTATACAATACATTGCATTTAGCGGTTGCGATGCCAATCCATTTCGGGAATTTTGATATATTATTCGCCTTTTTAATTATTATTCAAAAATATAATTTATTCCTTGAAATCGTTGATAAATATATATATATATATATATATATATATATATATATATACAAATTTACATAAAAATAGTTGATTCGGTACGATCGACCCAACAAATCCGAGTGGGCAAACTTCGAGATCGGGCTGGACCCAATGTTAGTGGATCAAAAATCGATCCATTAGACTAACAAGTTTAAATTTATTGATAATTTTACTTATCACCATGCTATTAAGTATTTGTAGGAATGATGCGGTACAGTATACTGGATTTTTTTTAAAAAAATTATATCTTATTGAAATTTACGGTATGAGAAAATTTTATATTGTTATCGTACCGAGATTTTTGGTATACCTTAGTTCGGCATACCGAATTTTTTATATGATTTTGATATGAGTCGGTATTGTTTTAATACATGAAATAATTTATATATCATTACTTTGGTATACCAAATTTTTGGAATGATTTCAATATAAGTTTTATACAACATAATTTATATACCATTTAATTTATTATTTTTTCGGTATACCATTAACATAATAAATTTTTTGATATACTTTAATTTTTACGATTTTTTTTTAATATGTATTCAAGAAATATGTTTATATCAATAATATTGATAGGTGAAGAGAGAATATATGAATTTATTTTTAATATATATGATCTTATTTTTAGCTTATTGTTTTAAAAGAAAATTAGAAAATATTATTATATTTTTGGTACGGCATATGCGGGTATACCTTAAATATTAGGATGATTATACCATTTTCGTACCAAAAATTTTCGGTATGGTATAATATTTTACCAAAAATCTAATTTCGGTAACTTTGCAATACAATATATCCGATATTTCAATATTTTTTCCCATCCTTAAGTATTTTGATAAACGACAAAACAAATAGTAATTAATTTATAAGAATTAGGCCAAACTTTGATTTTTTGAATCATATTATTTACATTAGTGTTCTACATTAGCTTTATTTTTGTGTGTTTGAGAATATTGTGATATTGTTGTTTTTAAGTATAACTATCGAGAATATATTTTAATTAAATATTCCAAAATGATAAAATTATTTTACAAGATGAATATAACATATTTTTTAATGTCCAAAATAATAATATAAGTTTTCTGATCTTTAAAATGCAAACGATTAATATTGAAAATAGTATTTTTGTAATAATACTCTCAATGACATCTTAATGCGAAAATGTTGTTTTTGTTCTAATATTCTCCATGAAGTAATAAAAAAATTAAAATAAAAAAAACCACTATATATATATATATATATATATATATATCAGTGGCGATTTAGGGGATTTTGGGTACACTTGTACTCAAAATAAAAATCTTCTTTTATAAATTTATATATATTTACTGTTATTTATAATAATTTTACATATTATTTATATATATTTTTACATAATGGACCTCCAATTTATTATATTTATATTTATATATATTGTACACCCAATTTTAAATTTCTGGATACGTCATTGATATATATATAATTATGATAATATGTTACCAACCTCCTAGATATTATATGAAGACAAGTCTCATCCCTTAATATTTTTAATCATGTACTCCAATTTTAAACTTAATAATGAATTATTAATTATTAATTTCCTTATTAATCATTAGAAAGGGTTATCTAGTAATTATATAAATGTTAATTACAATGTATTGATAATTGCATATCTTTTGAATCCATTTTTTAAGTTAATTATTTATTTTTAATAACTATTTTTTCCTTGATCATTTACGATTTTTTTTTTGTTTCATCTTCTTTTTTTAAGCTAATATTTTCTTCGAAGAATGCAATCCTTATTTTTCTTAAGATCATTTTTTTTATTGAAGAACGATGATATTATTCTACGATCACTGTAAAATTCTACATATTAATTGCAGACACAGTAGCAAATAAATATATAAGAGTATCCTAAGGTTGTCGAACCCAGAGAAATTGTATAACAAAATTATTTTATGTAATAGCTATAATCCTAAGATCTATTGTTTGAGTAAAAAGGAATCAGGGGTTTTGATTTGAAAAATAAAGATAACAAAACAGAAATTTAAAGGAATTGAGGAAATCAAATTAAAGGGACGAATTATCAATCAAAATATATATCAATTAATTAACTTGCATTGGTGGGAAATCATAATATACTATAACTTCTTGGTCAGACAATTATAGCCTAGGTTACTAGCACGTGAATGTATATGCTTTGTCGGCCTCAATAACACAACATTAATCAACATTTTATAAATCCACAGATTAACCCTACAATCACTATCTTTCCCTAGGACAGATTGTTACTTGTATTCGAATCTTTTTCCTGTTATTAATTTTCTCTTTTCAGTCCTTCAATCAACAACTGTAAACCTAGAATTAATTATATCTTTTGATCTGATTAATTCTAAATCCCAATAATTCAAACAGGAATTCAAAACCAAGCAATTCAATGTTAATCAATTAAATATGCAATTGATTCATATTTGTTGCCCTAGAACCTGCTAGGGTTTCTACCCACTCATCGCAGATAGAAAACCAAAACAAAATATATTATTAAATGCATAAATAAAACTTTTAAGAAAATAAAGGTTCGTGTTGGAAAATAAAGTATGCTGAATGTTAAAAGTTGTAAAGTATGATCCAAGATGAATAAAACTCAAAATTAAGGACTATTTATAGGAGTGGGTGTGTATCCTATCAAGTCTAGGGCTAGAAATCCGATTGGATTCGAATTTAATCAATTTTCGCCAGATTTTCCCACACTTCGATCGACGCGCGTTTTCTTCCGACGACCCGTCTGCGTGGTCTCACGATTTTGACCATAACTTTTACTCCCGAACTCCGATCGACCCGATTCCAGTTGCATTGGAAAGCTAACTCGAAGCTCTACCCATTGACATGCGCCAATAGCCCGAATTCCTTTTGTGGATTAATCTTTCATTGCTACTCTTGCACGTCACTGCTTTCGGAATGGTTTTTTAGTGAATTTAACCTTAATCAAGCAAAAACGCACCATGACAAGCGTAACACCACATAATATAGACTCATGCATGAAATATATATATATATATATATATATATATA